>PVKU01006217.1:0-35000 GCA_004027475.1 Anoura caudifer
AGTTAAAGGAGTTCATCATCACCAAGCCCTTATTATATGAAATGTTAAAGGGACTTATCTAAGAAAAAGAAGATCAAAAATAGGACAGTAAAAAGACAGCAAACTCACAGATATTAACAACCACACCTAAAACAAAAGCAAACTAAGCAAACAGCTAGAACAGGAGCAGAAACACAGAAATGGAGATCACATGGAGGGTATGCAACAGGGGAGTGAGAGGAGGAGAGAGGGGGAAAAGGTACAGAGAATAAGTAGCACAGACGGTGGGTAGAAAATAAGGGGAGGGCAAGAATAGTTGTGGGAAAAGTAGAAGCTAAAGAACTTATGACACATGGACATGAACTAAAGGGGGGAATGTGGGTGGGAGGGGGTGTGCAGGGTGGAGAGGAATGATGGGGGAGAAATGGGACAACTGTAATAGCATAATCAATAAAATATAATTAAAAAATGTTTCTCATAGGAAAATGGATCAATCTGGAACTGCTTAATGTATATGTTAAGGTTGATAAAATATATAAATATAATATGAATAATAAAAGCCAGATTTTGTCACTGTCAGAGAAAGGGGTACAAACATGGAAGACAGAAGGGTGGCCTCAACCTCATGGTGTTGAATTGGAATAGGAAGTATCAGTATAAACTCATATTTAAAAAGGTATAGATATACAGATAAAGAAATAAAAAACATATGTACCTATATGCATGTGTTGCTTTACAAATATCTAATTCCTAGCTCTCTCTGCACTTCTGTAGCAATGAGCATACCTGGTTACCCAGATCTTACTTTCTAAACACTGTTTTTTCAACAAAAGAATCCTTGACTTCTCAGTACAGTGGTTGATTCTGAGTCTATGATAAAGAAAATTAAAGGTGAGTCTAGAGCATTTTGTGGTGCGACAATGTAAGAAGTGCTCAAAAAGGATGGAAACATGTTAAAGGGGTACAAGCACCAGCATGAGAGACTATGTGGCCAAAGCCCAGACAATTTGAACAACAAAATACCAATAGTATTGGGTTAACACCCATATAATGAGTATCCATTAGTCTATAGTGATGTAAATAAATAGATAGAAACAAAAATAAATAGGGGAAGGATACAACTTTTTCTTACAAAATAACTGCAAATTTATTGTGCCATTAGGAAATGGCACAATAATAAGGTTACTGTATAAAAACCATAACATCATGTAACTCCTGATAAAATACAATGAGAAGGGCACAACACTTCTTCAGTATCCTTGCCAAAAATTCGGAATCCTAATATAATTATGATGAAACATCAACCACAAAGTGAGGGGCACTCTTCACAGTGTGACGATCACAAAGACAAGGAAAGACTGAGGAACTGATGCACATTAGAGGGTACTAACACATTACAAGGAAACATGAGTAGTGGGATCCCAAACTGGATCACAGAACAAACAAAAGGGAAAAATTATAATGAAATACAAATAGTTTGTGGCTTATTTTATAGTACACACCAATGTTAATTTTCTTAGCTCTGTACTATGGTTAGACAGCATAATCATATTAAGGAAAACTCAGTAAATAGTATTCTAGAATTCTGCAGTATTTTTGCAACTTTTCCTTAAGTCTAAAATTATTTCAAAATAAAAACTTTAAAAGTTATTTAGAGTAACCAGGAAGTGAATTAACTTTCTGCATTATCCTGTCAATCAATCATAGCTAAACATCATTTTCAACTATTTTGGTATATAACATACACTATATACAAATAAATTTTAAAGGATAATATTGTTCTTGTCCTACCTGATGCAAAAGGTGTTTGGCAGTCTTATGTAGGCATCTCTTGCAAATGCTAATATCTCACTCTGACATTTACAAATCAATGACCTAATATTGTTTGTGTATGAAGACAATGTTCATATATTCTATTGTTCTTTTGCATAGGAAGGACAGGAACAAATTATAGATCTGAATCAAACCCAGTAAGTTATGTTAACTTACTTGGATTTAAAAATAAAGAAATTATCAACTATTCAAGAGTAAAAAAAATTATTTCTCAAAAAGAATAGATATTCTTAGCAATGAGTACTTAAAAATAAAAGTTAATGCTACCAATATTCCTGAACATGATTTGACTATCTGCATAATTTTTTCATTGATACAGTCTTACACACAGATGTTTCAGAGCTTATTTCATTGCCAAGATATGGGGAACAATACACTTGGTATATTTTATCAACTAGTTCTTTCCCCTACCTGATCTTTTAAGTTGATTTTCTGGTTTAGTAAAGATAACAGTTGTGGGCTCAGTAAAACAGAACACTGGAGACATACAAAAAAGACAAGTGAAATCAAGAGCTCCATCTATTATTTGGAAGTGTGTGTTTTTCACAAAAGTTTTAAGGGCAAGACTTTTTTCCTTAATTTTTAACCAAGTTTTATACTTGCATCATAAGTGTGTTTTTCGCCCCTTGACTTAAACTGTATGAAGTTGGGGTTGATGGTCCCTGTAACACCTATGGCTTTATGATAATTTTACCAATTTTAATCTTCTCACTAGACAGAAACCTAAGAATAATATCTCTACCATTACCAACTAGAAGGATTTTTGGATGGACATGTTTAAGAGTTTAAGATCTCTATCATTTATTCATATATAGATTTTTGAAGAAAATATGTGATTTGTTGAGCTTATTAAGATATTCAAAACAAGCTATAGTTTCTGAATTTTACAATTTTTTTTCATTTTGAATCAACAGTTGTAGATAGACACTTGCAAGTAGACAACCCACTCACGTCTTTTTATTGTGGAAACAAAGATGCATTATTATTTGGCTGGCAAGATCTGAGTTAGACATAAATCAGAATTCATTGACAGCAATGAATCTGTGATACTCTAAAGAACTGTTTCTGCAGCATTGGTCAAGTTACATTCAGATGCCTTTCTATAAAGTTCACATTAGGCAGAAAAAGTTGAAAGAGCAGGAGTTACAAGAAATACCGAGAATTTCTCAGAAAGATATGTTTTGCAGTCAGCACACTAGGTAAAACACCCTTTATCAAAAGTCAGCACACTAGGTAAAACACCCTTCATCAAATATTTACTATGTCATATTAAGCTAAAAGTGCTACATGTGAAGCACAGTTATTAAACTGTTGGCAATGAACTATATATCATCAACAAGCAGTAACTTATTTAAATTCATGTTTAAAGAGATAAGCTATTTTGGTATCTTAAATCTATCCTGTAGAATATAACTGTAACATCCGCTGAATTGAGTGACAAAGATTTCAACAATGTAAGATTCAAAAATTATATATTAATAGTATAATTATCCATTGAGTGAATACCATGTATCAATAATATATTTAGGGTCTACTCTCTCGGGGTCTTCAGATTCCCTAATAATCATAATCACTTAGGCAAGGCTGATATATCTTCATTTTACAAATGAAGAAAATGAGACTCAGATTTAAGCAACATGTCCAAAGCCATACAACTAGTAATTACCTGGCTTCCCAATCATTAAGCTGCTTCTTTCACAAGATCAGTCTTCCAAAAGCCCTGGTTATTCCTGAAAAGTCATGGAAAAAAGCATCCTATGTTCCTACTAAGGCATTTCTAATACTGATGGACTGCAGTTCCTGTTCCAAAGCTGACTTCAGCATCCATACCCTGAGGAAGTAAAAGATTACTTCAGATGGAAATTTCAATAAGATTATTCTTTTACTCTTTTCTGTCAAACACCTTTTCAGATAATGAGTTTTTCCAGTCCTTCCCCAATTTGAAGTACAAATGATGCCACAGTTACAGAAATGCTTAAATACCAGTGGCTTATTACACTTCCTAATACTCTTAAAGACTAACTTAGACCTATCTTGTGTTCTTGGACAGAGGTGCTCAGAGGTGAACTCACGCCCCACTCCTGCCTGTTGTATCATCTGTGTCCTGTATCAGAATGCTGTTCTGTGAGGCATAGTCAACCCCCACCTTTAGTTAGTAGACAACGTCACAATGATGTCAGAAATGCACTTTTTAAAAAAATGTTATTGTAATTTACCATCACCATTCAGCTTCTTTATACCCCTTTCCCTGCTGCAGTCACCACACTGCTGTCAATGTCCATGAGTGCTCTTCCTTTTTGCTCAATCCCATCACCCCCTAAACCCCCACCCCATGGCTGTCATCCTTCTCTCTATCTAGGATTCTGTCTCTATTTTGGTTCTTAGTTCAGTTTGTTCATTAGGTTCCACATCTGAGTGAAATCATATGGTATTTGTCATTCTCTGACTGGCTCATTTCATTTAGCATAATCTTTCAAGGTCCATCCATGCTGTCACCAAGGTTATTTTTTTCTTTTTTAAGGCTGAGTTGCATTCCACTGTTCAAATGTCCCATAGTTTTATTCACTCATCTGCTGACTGCTGACACATGCTTGGGCTGTTCCATGTCTTGGCAATTGTAAATAAAGCTGCAATGAACATAGGAGTGACTATCTTCTTTTGAATTAATGTTTTGTGTTTCCCTTTGGATATATTCCCAGAATTGGGATTGCTTCGTCAAAACGTAAATCCATTTTTGATTTTTTGAGGTATCTCCGCACTGTTTCCCACAGTGGTTGCACCAGTCTGTATTCCCACCAACAGTGCACTAGAGTTCTCTTTTCAGCACATTCTCACCCACACTTGTTGTTTGTTGATTTCTGAGAAGTGTGAAGGTGATATCTCATTGTAGTTTTAATTTGCATTTCTCTGATGATTAGTGACATGGAGCATTTTCTCATATGTCTATTGGCTATCTGTATATCCTCTTTAGAGAAGTGTCTATTCAGGTCCTTTGTCCATTTTTAAATTGGATTGTTTCTTTTTTCATGTTCAGTTTTATAAGTTCTTTATAAATTTTAGATATTAACCCCTTATCAGATGTATTATCTACTATGGTCCCCCATTCAGTGAGCTGTCTCTTTACTTTGTTGAAGAGCTCCTTTGCTGTGCAGAAAATTTTTAGTTTCATGTAGTACCAGTTGTTTTTTTTTTCCCCTCCCTTGCTTGGGGAGATATATCAGATAAAATATTGCTGTGAGCAATGTCTAAGATTTTACTGCCTATTTTTTCTTTTTGAATTTTTATAGTTTTGCATCTAACATGTAAGTCTGTAATCTATTCTGAATTTAATCTTGAATATGGTATAAGAAGGTGGTCTAGTTTCATTTTTTTGCATATATCTGTCCAATTTTCCCAACACTATTTATTGAATAAACTATCTTTATCCCATATCATGTGCTTGCTTCCTATGTGAAATATTAATTGATTATAAAGAGGTGGGTTTATTCCTGACCCCTCTTCTGTCTCATTGATTTATGTGTCTATTTTTATGCCAGTACCATGCTGTTTTGATTTCTATGCCCTTATATTATAGTTTGATATTAGGTAGCATGAGTCCTCCAAGTTTGTTCTTCTTTCTCAAGATTGCTATTACTACTCAGAACCTTCCGGGGGTCCATATAAACTTTTTGTAATATTTGTTCTAGTTCATGAAATATGTCATTCATTGGTATCTTGATAGCAATTGCATTGATTACATAGATTGCTTTGCATAGTATGGACATTTTAATGATGTTTATTCTTCATAACCCCTTATCAGATGTATTGGCAAATATATTAATATCCATAGTTTATAAAGAATTTATAAAACTGAACACAAAAAACAAACAATACAACTAAAAAATGGGCAAAGGACCTAAATAGACACTTCTTCAAAGAGAACATACAAATGGCAAATAGACATGTAAAAAGATGCTCAATGTCATTAATCATCAGAGAAATGCAAATTAAAACCACAATGAGATATCACCTCACACCTGTCAGAATAACTATCATCAATAAATCAACAAACAAGTGCTGGTGAGGATGTGGAAAAAGTGGGACCCTTTTGCATTGCTGATGGGAATGCAGATTGGTGCAGCCACTGTAGAAAACAGTATGGTGATACCTCAATAAATAAGAAATGGAATATCCTATGACCCAGCAATTCCACTTCTGGAAATTTATTTGACAAAACCCAAAAAAAACTAATTTGAAACAGCACAAGCACCCCTATGTTCACTGCATCATTATTTACTGTTGCCAAGATATGGAAGCAGACCAATAGATGTCCATCAATAGATGAGTGGCTAAATAACTATAGGACATTTACACAATGGAATACTACTCAGCCATAAAAAAGAAATAAATTATCCTTTGTGACAGCTTGGTTGGACCTGGAGAACATTATGCTAAGTGAAATAAACCAATCAGAGAAAGAAGCATACCATATGATTTCACTTATATGTGGAATCTAATAAACAAACTGAACTAACAAGCAAAATAGAAACAGACTCATAGACAGAGAATAGGCTGACAGCTCTGGAGGGCCAGGGTTAGGGGTAGAGGATTGAACAAAATGTGAAAAGGACAGATAGAGTAGACAACAATGTGGTGATTGCTCAGGGGAGAGGGGTGCAAGGTGGATAGATGGTAGTGGAAAAACTACAATATAAAATAAATATAAAAAAGAAAATAATCATAGAAGTGTGGGGAAATTGTACAAAGCTCTGATTAAATCATTTCTACTATTTATATACTGAGAAAGGCAAAAAGTCTTTGGGGCAGAATGACCTGGTATTTCAGCAAGGTAACACAGCACTACAAAAAATGTATTAGAATATATAGAAACTGAATGCACTTTTTAAGAGGCCTCAACTACCAGTAGCCTGTTCTTTTACTCCAGGGCCCTGGGAAGAACTCTCACATCATCCTTCTCATCATGTGTTTATGTGTACTGACAGTAAATGTGATGTAATGACCCTTACTTTGAGGCATGTTCATCATTTACTCATTTCTCTAGAAAGGAATCTTTGAATGTCATCTTTCCTTCAAGAACCATATGGAAAATTGGTTACTTATTCATTAGAACTGCTTTATCTAACTAAGAGAGATAGAGTTTAACAAATCATGTAGCCAGGTCTTATTAAACATTTAACTCTAATTCATGTGCTAAAATAATGTATTCTAAATAAAGTGATGGAGATTTCATTTATTTCTTTAAAAGAAGAGATAAGTGTCAAAATTCCTCATAAAAAGTTCTCATTCAGATTTGGTACCTGATCTCCTTTCTGCATCTCCAAGAGGAGATGGCAATAAAGATAATTATGAAGAAGACATATAAGTATTATTCTAATAATTTAAATCAAAATTATTAAGGTGTGGGCTAAGTCACTAGGAAGAAAAGGACGGAAAATATAGGAGGAAAAAATATAAGGAGGAAAACTCTAGATGTATGGAGTTAGAGCTAGAAAGATTGGTTAATATTAATTATGAAAGTGAATTGAAGTTGAAATGTCTTTTTTTAAGGATTTTATTTATTTATTTTTAGAGAGAGGGGAAAGGAGTGAGGAAGAGGGGGAGTGAAACATCAATGTATGGTTGCCTCTCATGTAACCCCTCCTGGGGACATGGCCTGCAACCCAGACATGTGCCCTGACTGGGAATCAAACTAGTGATGCTTTGGTTCACAGGCCCCCACTCAATACATTGAGCTAGCTACACCAGCCAGGGCCTGGAATGTCTTGATAAAACTACCAAAAGCAGAATGAGGTAAGCACCAAAAATTGAGCCTGAATGCACTTCTGTGCCAGAGGCTTCAGCAGAGTATGAAGGAACTGCTGGATAATTAAAAGGAGCAGCAGGAAGGAAGAGACAAACCAGGGGAGTAGCAAGAGTTTTGCAAAGGGGAAAGTAAACATTAACCACAGTAATGTTAGAGCGTTAAGTAGGGAAGCACTTGCTCTAAGCAGAGCTGTGATGTAGTATGACACGTGATCAGCTCACGGTCATGCCACAACAGCCATAATTGCTGCTTGTTGTCAACCACTACCAGTCTGTTTTCTCAACTCAGCCTTAATAGTCAACTTCAAAATCATCAACCATGTCCTTATTAGGACATTTCTAGCAAAGTGATTATTATCATGTTGAGTGCCCCTATGAAAATTAAGTGCAAGTCTATATTATATTATTCTCCTTAATGACTTACTCTCAAAAAGATGAAGGGGAAAGAAGAACAATGGCCCTTATAAATGGGCTATCTCCAATGTGTTGGTATTCTAAGAGTGGTGGGGGAGAGGAAGATGTGAAAGAAATATGTAGTGGGGCATTGAATAATTTTTATCAGTGCCTCTATTTGCAAATCATTCATTTCTCCTCCTTTCTCCCTGCAATCCCTTGCTGCTCAAGATTTTCCCAGGTATCTTTGGAAATCTCCAGACAAATGAAAACAAAAATAACTGTTGTATTAGCAGTAAGTAGTATAGAGCAAACACAGCTGCCTGATGTGATTGCTTGTTTTGGACTAGCAAGGTCACCGAGAAAGACTAGGTCTTGCTTGGGTTGGCACAAGCTGAGCAGGCAAGCAATATAAACTATGGGTGAGAGTAGTAGATCAGTGTTGTGCACAGTCCCAGAGGAGAGGCAGCCGGATGGCTCTGCCACGCCAGATGACCATCCATGGATATAACTCTAAATAGGGATCCATGTTTGTGAGCCTCCCCCAGAGATACTGAAATCAATGTTCCATGGACAAGCCCACTGAACTGTCATTAGAGCAGATGTAAGCTAGAGTTCCTATACTTCCCAGCCTTCAGTTAGAGTTATTCTATGGGTTAGTTAGACCTGAAACTCTGAATTGTCCTTATATCCTGCCCAAGCCTATCTGATTTTCAGGGAGGCAAATTTTCAAAAGTAAATTTAATAGTAAATATCTGATGAATTTACATGAAACTTCTGTGGTCTCCTGCTCTATACATACATGTATCCCTCAAAAATTTCCCTTTCTTTCAGCACTCCCAATGCCTATGCATTATATTTTGAGTGTGATTCATTGTTTAACCTTACATTGTTTAGTCTAGAACACAGCCAAGTCAGAACATCCTTTTCTGAATTTCAGTTCTAAAGAAAGAACATCTCTTCTTTGACTGGAAGGAACTGTGCCTGTGTGATGAAATGATGATGAGAACCTCATACTGTGGAATACAGACTCCTTCCCGTTACCAGACATGACCTTTTAGAACACAACACAACCGGCTCAGCAGCTACTGATCCCAGGAGACTCATTAAGGCAAGGACTCCATTGCTGTGCTGAATATTTTAGATTCTTCATCACCTCTGAGATGCTGCTAAATAATTACCTCATTATTTGTTTTTGTTAATCCACAGTAATCAATATCAATAAACTGTTCTCTAAGGTGTTTGTTGACGTTTTTAGTTTTGTCAATATAATTTTTAGAACTTAGAAGAGTAAAAGGAATGAGTACCATTTTGGGGGACATGAGCAGATAAATAGCTTTTGATTGAGGAATAACTCCAGAAGTTTCAAAAATACATCCTCACACAGAAATGTTCTCTTGGCAAAATAGTACCTGGAATTTCACACATAGCTTTCTGATGATCTGGCTTGACCCCAGGAAATAATTTAGAGTTCCTAGAGGAGGTCTGTAAGAGTGTACATAAATTGTTTGACCTCTCTAACAATCCACTCTTCTAGACTGTTCTAAAAGTATTCCCAACATCTTCATTTAATTCTTCCTCGCACATACTTTCACCTTCTCTGTTATTCTAAGTGGTTCAAACTGCTAGCATATTAAAATGATTTAAATACACATTGATAGAAATAAGAAGTTATATATTGTGTTGACTTATAAGAAATAGCCAGTTTATGTAGCAATAGGTTTTACCCTGGCTGGTGTGTCTCAGTGAATTGAGGGCCAGCCTGCGAACCAAAGGGTCACAGGTTCGATTCCCAGTCAGGGCAAATGCCTGGGTTGCAGGCCAGGCCCACATTAGGGGGTATGTAAGAGGCAACCACACAGTAATGTTTCTCTCCCTCTCTCCTTCCCCTTCTCTCTAAAAATAAATAAGTAAAATATTTTTAAAAGGTTTTGATAATGGCAACTTCATATGATCCAATTGAATATGTTTATTCATATATATATATCTATCTAGACACTCAGAGACTTCTTTCTGGGGGATATTAGTAAGTGATGAATGTGCCCCAAAGAAAGGGTCACTATCATTGCATTTATTCTCAGTACGCATATTCAGAGGATGAGAAGGATGAGCATGAGACTCATCATTAAAAAAAGAAGTTAGCACATGTGATTCTAAAAAAACTAAGAGGTAACTGCACAGCTTTATAATGGTCTGGCATGACCCAAGAAAGAACGGTACTCAATTAGTCATGTCTGCCACAATCACAGGAAGGGAAAAGCAGTAGCACAAGTGTCACTTATACTTGTTATTTCTAACTAGAGCAATGGAATGTATACACATCCTTCATATGGTCTTCTTATTGTGATCTGGAATAGAGTATCACCAATCCTATATTTTATTCTCCAGTGAAAATCTACAATGCTATGCTTCTCTACTAATTTTTATTTTTATTGAATTTATTGGGGTGACATTGGTTAATAAAATTATATAGGTTTCAGATGTACAATTCTATAATACATCATGTATATGTTATATTGTGTGTTCACTACCCAAAGTCAAGTCTCCTTCCATCACCATTTATTGACCCTTTCCCCTCTTTTCCACCCCCAACTCTTTTCCCTCTGATAACCACCATACTGTTGTCTGTTTCTATGAGTTTTTTGTTTGCTTGATTAATCCCTTCACATTTTTCACCCAGCCTCCCAACCTCTCTACTTATTTTTAAAGGTGAATTCAAAAGCTTTAGAGACCCAGGTAAATGGTAAGCTTGAAATATTGAAGTGAAACATTGAGCATCTAACTTGGAATCACTTTTACTTGTAATTGTATTCTTTATTGTATAACAAATATTTTCCTTGTTCAAAAATGTAAGCAATGTAGGGAGAAGGGAAGAAGAGAGGTAGGTATGGGGGAAGGAAAGAAGGACGGAAGGAAAGTCCCATCTGTAATTTCAATGCTCAAAGATAATCACTTCTGAAATTCTGGTGGTTTCTCTTTCAGACATCTGCCTTTATATATAAGCACATACACATACATAATCTTATATCAATATGATTTATTATACATGCAATTTCAGCATATGTAATTTTCCTACATTTTTAGCAGTTTATCTCTTTCTCTCTTCCCTCACAATATCCAGATAAATAATGTTGACAAATTGCTATGCATATTTTAAAATTTTTCTTTAACATTTTTTCTTGTTTATATAACTTATTTTAGAACAATTTCAGATTTTATGGAAATAGTAAGAAAATAATACAGAGAATACCCTACACCCCACGCCCAGTGTCCCCTGTTAACATCTTAGCTAATATGATATACCATTACAATTAATGAACCAATATTGGTATATTATCATTAACTAAAGTCCATAAATTATTTAGATATTTTTTAAAGTTTTTACCTAAGGCTCCTTTTGTCTTCCAGAATCCCATCCAGAATCCCATCCAGAATACTGCACTTGCATTTACTTGTCATGCCTTTTAGGCTCCATTTGGCTGTGGTAATTTCTCAGATTGTTTTTGATGACTATAACATCAAAATTGTTCAGGTATTCTTTTAGGATTCTAAATTAGTCAGGGTTCTTCAGACAAAAGAACCAATAGGATGTATATGTATGTAATAAGAGATGTATTTTTAGGAATTGGTTCTCACAATTATGGAGACTGGCAAGTCCTAAATCTGCAGAGTAGGTGGCATGCTGGAGACCCAGGAAAGGAGCCAATACTACAGCCCAAGTCTGAGCCAGTGCTGCAGATGAAGTCCAAAGGTAGTCGGCTGAAAAATTACCTCTTGCTTCACCTGATTGGATGAGGCCCACTCACATTATGGAGGGTCATCTGTTTCTCTGAGAGTCCACTGATTTAAAAGTAAATCTCAGCCCTGGCTGGTGTGGCTCAGTGGATTGAGCTTGGGCTGCAAACCAGAGTCACCAGTTTGATTCTCAGTCAGGGCACATATCTGGGTTGCAGGCCAGGTCCCCACCGGTGGCCATGTGAGAGGCAACCACACATTGATGTTTCTCTCTAAATAAATAAATAAATAAATAAAATCTCTAAAAAAAAATAAAATAAAAGTAAATCTCAGTCAAAAACACCCTCAACATAAACATCAAGAATAGGACCAGCCAAGTTGACACACGCCTTCTAACTGAAATTTAGTTAGATGTCTGACGGTTTTCTCTTGGTAAGACTGAGATTGAGTTTTCAAGAGGAACACCACGAAAGTAAAGTACCACTATCACCACATGATATCAAGCATATATACTATCAACATAATTTATGACTGTTGATGCTGGTCTTGATCACCTGACTGAGGTAGTGTTTATTAGGTTTTTCCATTGCAACCTTACTCTTTTTTCCCTGCTTTCTATACTGTATATTTTGGAAAGGAGTTACTATGCACAACCCACACAAAAATGGAGTCATAATCCCCCTTCTTAAGGGTAAAATACCCACATAAATTATTTCAAATTATTCTGCATGGTTAATTTATCTCTTAATACACATTTATTAATTTATTCAATCATTTATTTATGTAATTTAGGATTATGGAGATTTACTTTACACTCAGATATTTCAATATTACTTTTTTTATTTTGTTGTTTCTATTATTCCCAGCATTGGACATTGAGAGTTCTTTGAGTTGACTCCTATGTCCCCATTAATATTTTGGTTTGTGTTTTTGCCTTTGAGCACTTATTTTCTAGTACCATAAGGAACTCCAGGCTCATGATCTCAAGTATTTCTATCATGGTCATAGAATCAGATGTTTTACCTTTTACTGGAAAATATTAGAAACCAAGATCTGGGCACTAGGCATATTCATTGCTACTAGGTAGTGTTTCTTATAGGATGTCTCTGTTGACATAACAAACAATATATGTGTTTATAATAACCTGTGTGTATATATATACATATCTATAAATATATCAATATCTAGCATCTATATCAAACTGAACATGAGTTCCTACTGATATGTCCGACTGTAGTCCATTAGCACATTGGCAATTTTAGCTTCCTCCCCTTGCTTACCTGTCAACTCCCACTCCAACAGTAGGAACCTGGCTTGTACTATCTGCCATCCATTTACTTAATTGTTCCATTCCAGGATTCACACTCAGCAGTATCTGAATTGTTCATCTACTCCCCCATGGGGAACAACTTTATCAACTACAATAGAGTGCATAGTGCTTAAATACAGTCTCTTTTGCCTTTAGTCTTACAGAATCCACTTATTTCCAAACATACTTAGGTCAGCACCTTCCTGCAAATCCCGGATCTCCCAACCTCCTAAATTTTTAAAATTTGCATATATTAGGGTTCACTTTTCATTCTGTATAGTTCTATGAGTTTTGACAGATGCATAATGTTATGTATACCTTTCCTCACAGACAAATAGGTGCCTGTTGAAAAATGATGTGTAGTTTGACCAGGTTTTGAAAAATAAAAGAATAAAACCAAAGTTAGAGGCCTAAGGTACCCTTTACATTTAGGACACTGAGTCCTCTTACTTTATAGTTCATAAGATGTTCAAGTAAAAACTTTATTGTGTGGAATAAAATAGGAGAGAACAACCAGCAGAAGCTAATTCTCATAAAAATTCTTCAAATACCATTAAGTGATTTACCATACTAAGTCCATAAACTGATTTGGAATTAGATTTTTGGAAGGTGAACAGGGCAGATTCATATCCTAGTTGAAAGCTAGGAATCAATCAGGACATACCGTTTTTTCATTCCTTTTGAGTGCCAAGAGCAGCTTGCACCTGGCTTTGTGAAAGTCTAGGAGAATTGCCTTGAGTCCATGTCTCCTCCACTTGCCCTTATCTTCAAATAGAAGCCACCTTCCAGGAGCCCCAGAGAGCTCTGGAGATGAATTTAGGCCATGATAGTGACATAAACATTGTAGACACAATCTTCCAGGATAATAAAAGTATGTGCTTCTTTTAAGGATAACTTTTCTCTTGTTTAATATATGCTATTATTCTAGGAACTACCAAATTTGAAAAATATGAATCTTCCAAATTTTTCACAGCACTATAAAATGGTGAACCATGTATCTCACATGTGGAAAAAGCAAAGAGAAAGCAGTCTCTGCAGTGTTTGCAGTCTAGGGTTGCAAGTTTCTGTGCATATATGTTCAAAAATACAAACTTGTACATTTTGCTCCCCTCTATAGAATTGCAAAAATATCACTTGAAAATCAAATTTAACATCCTTGTCAGCTAACTTTCAGGTACCATATCAGAACGTTGCAAAAACAGGATATAGAAGAAGCATTGTTTGTTATATCAAGAACACAGGAATCATGAGCCTAGGATAGACAATGTGTTGTTTATATAAATTGGAAAATAAGAGACAATATTTTTCTTCTTTTTGCATGAACCTAAAGCTCATGTTAACACCAATCCCAGTGAAAAGTTAGCTCATAGATAAGGAAATACCTTTCAAAATTGGACTGTTCCACCTCCTGGCCTCCTTCTGACTGTCTAACCCTAATGACTGCTCCATCAGAATAATTAAAAACAGCCCTATCTTACTGATTAATAACATATTTGTCTATAAAAGTTTCATTTTTTATGCTATATAGGAAAGAACCTTGACATGAAAGCAATATGATCAGGAATAAACATCACAAATAGCAGAACTCTTCTCAATATAAAGTACAGTGTAATGAATTCAGGACTGGGGTGGTATTATCTACTCATAGTTCAGAACACAACTGAAGGTGTGCTCATTCTATTTATGTGGTATCTTCACAATTGATGAGTATTTGAGGAAAGATGATCCCTTGCATGGGTTTTGGGGTAACCACATTCATATATAAGAAATCATTCCTCCTTTTCATTCCAAAATGACCATTCCCATCATACTGAAAGTGCATTTATTTCTACATGTATGTTATCTGATAGGTTGGCAATGTCTTCTCTTAGGTATTATTACAATAAGAACGTTGACTATGGAAAAACTATTTTGGAAATTATAACAATCTCATAAGGGAAACTCTCATATCAAATTCCCACACTCTTCCATTATTTTTTCTAGTGCACTTGAACCCTTATTTTAGCTATCAGTTCTTCATTCCTTATTTTTCAAACTCTACTAATAAGAAGGCTAAGGTATATTAGCCACTTGAAGAAATAGTTTTACTCTATCCTTTGCTCTTAATACTCAACTTAGAAATTCTGAATTACAGTATGAAAGAAAACCAATCAGTAAATATTTACTTCATCTATTGTTTCAATAATCACAAGAATTAAATAAAACACCAACTGTACACTTTAGCTTTCATGTTTTATTATTTGTGCTGTGCAAATAATTTTAACAGAGAAATTCTCTTTAACAGAGAATTCTAGCTCCTAAGAAATCAAAGGAGCTAGAATTGGAGGAGGGGCAGGTGGTCAATGATAGAAACATGGAAAGAAAATCTCCAACTTTGACCTTAAAAACACACAAAAGCTATGCTAGGCAGCCTCAGTGTGGCATTGTTTTTATGACAGTGATGGATTAATATACCAAATACTAGAGTATGTCTCTATATCCCTAACTAAATTAAACTTTACTTTGGAGCCCCTTCTATTAAAAAAAGTAACTCTTTGATATTTAAGAAAGTAACTTTTTGCTATTTACAATGTTTAAATTCACTTGGGCTAAAAATATTGATCCCAAGATATTTTCTATAATTATATTATTATGCACGGTAATTGATCCTCATGTTCAAGTATTTTTAGATTTTTAAACAGCAATAAAAATGATTGACATAAATTTAGGAATATTTTATTGTGTTTCAAATCTGGAAATATTTAAAACCCACCCATATTTGGTATGGAAGCTATTCAGTTACTACAGTATTTGATTATCTACTGTAGGCATCGGAAAACTATGTCTCATGGGATAAATCAGCCTGTGGCCTATTAGGTATAGCCTGTGACTTAGGAACTGTTTTTTGAATTCTTAAAGGGGCAGAAGAAGGTAGCAGAAAAAGAGAAAGATGAGCAGGAGGTGGAAGACAAGAAAGAAGAGCAGGAGGAAGACAAAAAAAGAAGAGAGAGACTGGAAGTGGCCCACAAAGCCTAAAAAATTTACAGAATAATGTCCTGTACAGAAAATGTTTTCTGACCCAAACCTAGATCATCACCCAATGATCTAGAAGAAAAACAACCCCCTGTGCTAACAACTATGAACATAATATATCCTTTTAATGTTATATGTTTAATAATAAATATGTAATCTATGTTCCCAAGGCTTTCCCATACTATTGTTTCCACTCTTGCTCTCTCATGTAAGTTTGTAAATCTGTGAATTTATGAAAGCTTAGCTCCCTGTTAGTCTCCCCTATTTACCTAGTCAGGTAAGAAAGGTGTTGAAGAATGTGGCAACTAAGGGATGTGCTTGGTCTCATTCACTCTCTGTCTTCTATTGGAATATCTGGTTATAATGACTTAATCACCAGTCTGAAAGCAACTTACTGCCAAGAGCATCTGCAATCAGCCTTAGCCCTTCCAAACCCCTTGTTAAGTGGTATGTTAGGTCTATGAACCTGTCGTTAGAGAACTTGCTTTCCTTATAACCCTATTTAAAACAAGATAAATTCACTTTCAGCTGCAAGCTAATAAGGTAGTAGTGTCATCTGCAAATCTAATCCTTATGGTTTAGTGACAGAGTGTTCTACTGTTAGTTCTTTCCCTGAGCAGTGGCCATTTGAATTCAAGGGGACCAAAGATTTTACTTATGCTTCTTAAATTGCTAGCTTCTTTTACTCTTGCTATAGCATATCTTTTTTAAAAAAAATATTTATTTTAATTGTTGTTCTTGTACAGTTTTCTGTCTTTTACTCCCATCCCAGCCCACCCCCCAGCCCTTCCCACCTCTGTCCCATTTCCACCCCCCCTAGTTTTTGTCCATGTGTCCTTTATACTTGTTCCTGCAAACCCTTCCCCTTTTCCCCTGAAATTCCCTCTCCTCTCCCCTCTGGTGACATACCATAAAGTAAGTGCATCTTTCATTCTGGGGTGAAAGATTCAGATCCAATTCATGTTACCACTGACTATGTTAACAGAGTCAGTTCAGGTTCAAGAGAACACAGAGATGTTTGGAACTCCAAGTCCACTCACATTTACAATATTGATATGCATTTAAGCCTGTTGGACAGGGTGAAACCAAAGTTATCCTGAAGTCTAGGACAGTGGGATGCTGTCCACCACATGAGAGTTTAAACATATCCACATAGAGAAGTTGTAGTTGTGTAGTTGCTGATGATTATTGGGAGTTGTAGGCTCTGCCAGTGATTTAGTTGGGGTATCAAAAATACCATGTTTTAAGACATTTTAAATATCCATCCCACATTTACTATGGCAAAAATGCCTTCTCTAAAACTTCTTTAGTCGATCTTCATTCATCCAAGAATTGGACATAATGTTGAGTCATGAAGATATTTGGTTGGAAACATATTTATCTCTAATCATTTTAAACATAATATTTTACACATATAATAGTTTACCAGATTTTCTCACATCAAATTTTTGACAAGTGACTTATCAACAAATTGTTATGTATCTTCGACATGCAAGGTATTCTTGCAAATATGCAGGAATTCTACATGGTTATTAATAGATCTACATGGTTATTATTAGATTTACAATGTAATAGGCAAAATTACATGTGTACATGCTATATACGATAGAAACTATAAACCTAGTAGCTTAAAGATGATACAAAATGTTGCTGTGATTCTCAAAATAAATCAGATTCTGCATAGGTAAAAAACAGAAAATCCTTCATAGAAATGTGTATTTGTGCTAAGGCCTAAAAGACCAGTGATAGTAATAATAAAATGGACCAGAAGCAAGTCTTAGACCAACAGACTAGCAAGAACAAAAGAGGAAAGCTAAATAAAGAACATATTTAGGAAGGTATACTTGACTATAACATAGAAAATATTATATAAGAAAAAGATAGTTCAAATATGATAAGGAAACCTAAATGACCTACTAAAGAGTTTAGAAATAATTCAATGGCCAGTAGGAAATCACTAAGGTTTTCTCACAAGATATTATTTATTCAAAATATTTATTGGGTTTTTTTCTCTACACCAAGACAGATACAGCCCACAAAGTTTAAAATCTTGGAGGATAATGGAGGGACAGAAAAAACAAACACAATGTGAGATAATATGATGTAATACACAGGCTGGCAGAAATTGCCTTCAGTAAAATTACTCTGAAAACAACTAAAGGATTACAAAGAGAGAGGTAAATGAATGGGAGGATACAGCAATGAGAAGCAGTAGGATGCCCTGGAGAGGCATCTGCAGTTTGGAGCTTGGTAACAAGATCTGAATTCCAGCACAACCACTTACCATCTTGAACAACTTGCTTGAGTTTTCTTTGGTTGAGTTTCCACAAAACTATAAGATGAATTAATGTTTCCTACCTCCTAAGGTCTTGTGAACATTAACTGAGATAATGCATGACAGGCACTTGGAATCAAGTAGGCAATCAATAGTGGTAGCAATTATTACAGTATCCAAGATAAAAATAAATGAGAGCTGCAGTAGGGTGTTGGCAATGGGAACATAAAGGAAAAAGTAGAAGGAAGGGACATTCAAAAATATACTCTCTAGCAGTGGATCTCAAATTATTTTGTGCCTATTTTAAGCAGCACATGTTTCCTTGTCATATTCAAAGACTCTCTGATTCAGGGAGAGAAGACTGAGACAATCCAAGTGATTCTTGGTTTACCATCTAGATTTTCAGAAACAGTAGCCTATTGGACTTGGGCACTGGCTAGATGTAGGGGGGTAATAAAAGGGAGGGTTCAAAGATGCTCAGAGCAGATGTTATTAACTCAAAAGATGGTGAATCCTTAACATGCTAATGGATGAAACCCAAAGAGTTTAAGAGCCACTCTTGAATCTAGGTTTGTATGAATGTTTGCTGAGAAAAATATCCACAGCCTTCATCAGATACTGAAAGGGATGTCTATTCCAAAAAGTTATGCTTCATGATTTAGACAGTGTGGCTGTAACAGGGATAATGATTAGCAACCAAAATGAAAAAGTCAGAACAACTTATTTAGTCTAAGATACATACTGATGGCAATTGGTTATGTGATCAGAAATTAGGTGTGCAGTTTGTTCCAGAAGGTAAATTTAGGAGACATCTATGGAAGGAGGTGGAGGAACACCATAGGAATGGGAAATCAATATTCAAAAGGAAAAATTAAGGGAGAAAATAAAAGGTGGCCGAGACTTCATAGTGAAAATAAAACTGAGTGTCTGGTGGAAGGGACTAAGAAGAAGAGACCTGAGCTCGGTCATGAAAGCTGAGAAAAGGGAAAGTTTCAAAAAGGAAAAAAAAAAAGGTCAACAGTATTAAATAACACAGAGATCAGACATTGAGAGCCAGGAGAAGTGTATTAGAATTGCTCATTCAGTCATCAGCAATATCAGAAGCACAATTTCTAGGGAAGAAACTGGGGTTAGGGCGTAATGGGTTAATGAAGGACCGAACGAGTATTAATTAAAATGCTTGTTTTAAGTTCATAATTCACATTTTCTCTGAAGAAAACATGATTCCAATTAAAGGCCTCTTTGAATTTTCGCTGAAATTATTTTTAAATAGCTTACTCTGGTAGGAAAAGAACCACAGTTTTAGGGGAAGGCAAGACCACTGAAATGCAGCCTTCAGTTTAATACATAGAATTTTCCATTTTCAAATGAGGAGTATCCCCAGTAGCCACAGAGATGGATTCAAAAGCCAATTACTTCTGTGTGCCTCTATCGCCTACTTGTTCTGATTTGTGGGAAGGCTATGCACAGAGGGAAAATGTCAAATAAAACATTCACTGTCTCCATAAAACACCTTCACATTACAAGGGGATAATCCTACTTCTTTGAACTAGCTAAAAACTGACCTTCTCTCACTCAAAACTGCCTGTAAGAGTCCCAGGACAGGTTGTTCTGACATTCTTTTAACATCATCTCATCATCACAGCCAAAACTAATCACAAGAATATTACCCGTTGACAGGTGCATTTATTCTGTCAATTAAATCAGATGGTTAAATCGAAATGTGCCCCAAATCTCTCTTGTTTGCATTATCCATATTGGCGTTTCTTGGCTGTGGTTCACTGCTGGCTGGAAGTCGGCCAGCCCCCACAGAGTCACTTTGCAATATTGTGCCAGCAAGTTTCCATGCTCTGCAGCAGCCGCTCCAGAGAGGCCAGAACAGCACTACAGGACTGACCTGGAATGTTATATTGCTTCACTAAGATTTATTAAAAAATGGAAGGAGGGAGACTTAGATCAATGTTTTTGGAATAGAAGAGCATATATCACCTCATGGCTAAGCACAGGTGACACGTGGGCAATGAAGCGAAGAAACTAAAGACAAGCAGTGAAAAAGGCTCAAGGAAGGATAAAACCATCTGCATGCCTCCAGCTTTAGCCTCTTTTCTAAAACTCCCCTCCACCAAAGTGACCAAAGAAGAGTAGTGCCCTAACGACTAACTCCTTCTGTTAAGCCCATTTGCCGGAGAAGATATGCAAACATACCTATAGAGAGCTATGGAGTCTAAATTTTGAAACACACTCCCAGGTTCTCCAAACAGAGAGTAAGTTCACACATTTTGGCCACAACGAGGCTCCTTAAGGACAGATCTAGGATTCTAACCCCCGATGGACAGTAGAAGTGCCAGGGTATTTGGGCTCCCATTTTGAAATTCCCTGGTTTTTTTTTTCAGCTAGTGACACCACCTAAGCATAGCTATAAATATACCTGAGTTTTTTGATTTGTTTGTTTGTTTGTTTGTTGGGTGCATTTGAAAAGCAAATAGCTCTGTTTTTGGAGAATATGAATATAAAACATGAAATGAAGAGGTAATGAGTGAAAAAAATATCTAGGGCATGAACAAGGGTTGACATGTTAGTCTGTAACAGGAGAGTCATTGGAGAATGTCATGTCCTCAAAGGTATGTTTGTACGTAACTGCAAGTTTTATTCTGTGCATTATCTACCAGAAACACCCTAATGACCTCTTGGAAACATTTCAAATAAACATACATGTAAACTGCTGGTTTTAAAATTCAGTATTGCATTATCTTGCCTAAATATCTGAAATTCTCAGTATCTATAACTGTATTTAGTTTTTATGTCAATGTACATTGTCCACCTAAAGAGCTGAGATGATTTTCCACAAAGATTTGGCTAAATATATAGTGAGTGATTTTTGGGGGGAGGAGGCAAGCTTTTTACCTTTATATCATGGCATTTTAGCCACTCAACTCTTATTGACTCTAATGATTTAGTCCTCACATACCACTTAAATAACTTAGATCTATGATATATCTCTGAGGACAGTTACAGTCAGATAAATATCTATTCTGTCCAATTTGTAATGTAGGTATTCTGTATACTTGAGAGAAGCTGTTTTAGCCAATTTTGTAAATTTTTATTTGAGCACCTTTAAAAAAGGCATCATTTTATACCCAAGAGATTTATTTGATCTCCATTTTGGCTAACTAGCATTCAGGACATGGATTGCATGTAATAAAAATGCAAGATTGCCAGAGAGCCCTGGCAGGGTAGCTCAGTTGGGAGCATCAACCAGATACGCCAAGGTTGAGAGTTCGATCCCAGGACAGTGCACATACAAGAATCAACCAATGAATGCGTAAATAAATGGGACAACAAATCATTGTTTTTCTCTCTTTCTCCTACTACCCTGCTAAAATCAACTAAAAAAAAGTTTGTCAGGAAAGAAATAGTCATCAAGTGTGCACACTAACCAGTTTGGAGGATTTATCATCCAGGAGTTCTGCAATATCACAGCCAGGTCAGCAAGACTCAGTTGCCCCTCTCTGAGGGTGAGAAATGGGAGAAGGATTCCAACAGGATCAGATGCAGAGCAAGGCTTAATCTGCATTTTAAATAATTATTTCTCAACAATACAATCAATCATCTGTTAAAGTTTGAAGTCTGGTATATAAATTTTTTATGCAAAAGTGATGGGGAAATGTCTCTTGGATGTTCCACTGGCCAGGATAATTGAATAGCTACAGCTGAAGAAACAAGCCTAAAATCCAATGTGAGTGCCATATCACAAGGTACAATTTGCTACAGGCTCTTTGTGTCCCAGGTATTGTGTCAAGTGCTTTGCATATATTATCTTATTTAATTTCTGCAACAAGTCTATAAAGTATGATTTATTATATCCATTTGACAGATGAGGAAACTAGGACTCAACGAGTTTCAGAAACTTGCCCATAACGTGTAAGTAAAGTAGCCAGGATTCAGGCTCAAGTCCTTCATACCCCAGAGCCTAAACATTAAACTTCTATATTCTATTGCTGTCCTTGACTATGCTTGGTATATCCAGATAGGATGGAGATAATTTTTATTTTAAATTGCTTAAAATTTTGCACCTTGTTAAGATGCAGAGAGATATAGTCCCCTTGAATGAGAAAATGACTTCTGATAATTCAAGAACTCAAACTCATTATTAGAGAGTGAGGGAGCAGGAGAGGGAGAGAAGGGAAGAAAGAAATCAATGTTACAGGAAACTAAGACTCTTAAACTTAGTCACAATTATGATTTTGATCTCTTCATAGAAAATTGAGATCCACCTAATTCCTTTCTTTTTAGCACTAAAACCTTGATGGTTTTCAAGACGTGTAATACATTCAAATGAAAAAATGATGGTTAGGCATGATTTCAAATTAAGTAAAAATTCAGACTCTAATAAAAAGTTTAACTTTCCACAAGGTAATTGGTTACTAATTTAGGGTATTCTATATGCTCTACTTTATCATATCACACTTTAATCCTTCCAAAAGTACATTGCAATAGATCTAATTAACTATATATAAATATCTGCTACTTGAAATAAAAATAAGAAATCCTCAATTTATCTCAATCTTTTAAAAGTCAGTCAAAGCTACCTATTGGGACATCTTCTTGTCCTGGGCTCCCAATCCTAGATAGTCTCTGCCATGAATACGTTCTACTAGTTGGATTCCAGCACCTCTGATCTAGGTCTACTACAATTCTAAAGAGCATTTCACTTCTCCCATTTCCGGGGTTCTCTTGTGCTGAAAATATTTTCAATTCCTCAAGATTGGCCCCATTACTTTGCAGTACACCCTAAGTTAAAAGGCAAAAAAAAAAAAAACAATTCCTTTCTCTCTACCTCATTTTTTTTAAAGCATAATCCGGTGTGGGAAGCCACTAACCTAATTTTTTAAAGTACCAACAAGTAAATTTTCCTCATGTTCACCCTAATGGTGATGTTAAGGACCTATAAGGATGATCTCATTGCTAGCCAACACCATCAAATGCTTCTCCATCCTACACACATAATTGTTTTCTACAATTTAGTCTACAGCCATATCACCCTAAACCAGCTTGATCTCACTTAATGATTTTCTACAATTTAAAACTTATTTCAATTTGTACCTCTTTCATTAGTCTCTATAATAGAGATTTTCCATAATAACCACTTTAGCTACATGATCTTCCATAACCTCTGTTTTTTCTAACCAGTCATGACTGTCTGTCTGTATCATATATTTCAACGTTCCTCTGGGTACAATTCAAGGTCTAAGACTATTCTTCATTTGTTAGTATTTCTCCTCAAAATACAAATCTCTCCATCCCAATCATAAACTGAGAGAACAGACTTTATTTTGTATTTCTTTCTCATGCTTTAATTCAGTTTACTAAGAAAAAAGTATATTAAAGTCCTTAAAAATTTACCAAACATGTTCCTAGCATGTTGTGAATACAGTAATGACACAAAAATGGTTGTTGAATTTAAATAGGATCCTATCACTTTTGGTGACTTTGATATTTAGGATATGGCTACTTAAAGAATGGACAGAACTGGAAAGCATTATGCTGAGTGAAATAAGCCAGGCAGTGAAAGACAAACACCATATGATCTCACCTTTAACAGGAACCTAATCAACAAAATGAACAAGCAAGCAAAATATAACCAAAGGTACTGAAATAGAGAACAGGCTGACAGTGACCAGAGGGGGCAGGGGAGGGGATTACAGGGCAAAAGGGTGAAGGGTTTGCAGGAACAATCATAAAGGACACATGGGCAATAACAAGGGGGGGTGGAAACAGGGAAGGGAGATGTAGAGGGCTGGGGTGGTGGGGAGGGGTAGGGGGGAAAAGCAGAAAACTGTACTGGAATAACAGTGAAAAATGTTAAAATAAAAAATCCCTTTCCACTTCTAATTATTGACCAACAGGAAAGAAAAATTCATTGAAACCAACTTCACAATGAATGACTAATTTATGCAGATATTCACTCTACCACAATTCTCCAGGGCCATTGCATTCCTGGAGATTAAGCTGTCATTAAGGAAGCTGCAGAAATGCAAGACTGGACCACTTGAGATAGGCTTCTCTATTCTGGCCCTGGTGGATCCAGTATTTTGAATGTGGACAATACACATTGGAAAATGGCTTAAGTGAGTAGATATAAAACCAATACCATCAATTTTTACCCTTTTGATAGGGTTATCAGTCTTATTCAGAATTTGATAAAAGCTATGTGCTAAAATAAAATGCAAGAGCAAACATCAAAAATTGATAAACAAACCAGGCCTGTGCCTGAATTAGTTTAATACAAGCCTACTTAACTCAGACTTGACTTTTATTCCTTAGGTCAACTAGGCATCACATCAACACCAACTAACAGGAAATAGGAGATAAGAGGGCCTGGAAAAGGGCCAGATTTTTCAGATTCCATCCCATATGAAGTTTTTTCTTTGGTTGAGCCTTGGCACCATTAATTCATGACTTCACTTGGGATTAAATGAGTATCGACCATCTGACTGCCATTTGTCAGGCGATTTCTGATAAAAACAAAAATGAATTCATGGTAAATTCTGGACTACCTGTGCTCCCCAAGGGCTTGGCATATGACTAAGCAAATATACTAGCCCAACCAATCCATCTTCCAAATGAATGGGCCTGGCTCCAGAAAACACAAATCTTATAAGGTTGCCTGGACTGCCAGCTGCCTTAATTTTAGCACAACGACTTAATGTATTTTAAATAAATGTAACATAAGGAAAAATGCTTTGTACAAATTGGTCATCTGTTGTTTTTCTGGCTGGCACCATGATTTATGTAATATATCAGTAAAATGACATCTCTCTATCTGTCTCTTGGATAACAAAGTACATACAAAAGTTTCTTTATAGTGCTTTAACCCTCTGATGACTAGAAAGGTCCTACTAACAATTTATTCTTATATAGCATCTAAGCAAGTTAAATATGCTGTCGAATATTCAAGTATTTTATTCTTTGCCTGTGGTACTTTCCTCCCCCTGGAAACTATCATGTTCCCCACATTCAAGCCTGTGGCATTATTTTCCTCATTGTGTACAAAAGTCAGCATTCAAGATTTAGGTGACATCCACTTCTATTCAAACTAGCATTAACTAAATTGTCATAATATCCCAAATTAGTCTTTACTGATTTAGTGTTAATTTTAAAGGCCACATGTGTATATTTACAGTCTCTTCCTTCTTTTCTCAAGAAAAAAATAGAAATAATATATTCCTCCAGTGTAGCAAAGTATAATGCAAATCTTGTGCTTTTGGTAGAGTACCAACAACACCAGAGATGACATCAGCACAAATCACTGGAGCACAAAAGAGAACAATTGTTTTTAACCTATTTTGGATCATAACACACACATATTGTGGAAATCTTAAGAAAACTTGGAATTCTTTCCCCTGAGCAATGTATATTTACTCTTACATAAAATTTTGCATAAAATTTCAAGAGGTTCACAAGCCAGAAGAACATAACAATATGATTTTTATGTCTTTCAAAGATAAAGCATTGTTTTAGCTCTCTAATTAATCCCACAGGAATAACATGGTGGACTTGTGTTGTAGCTTGCTTGTAACAATTGTTTCTGGGCTAGTTAGCTATTTTTTTCTGGAGCTAATGAGGAAGGAGGTCATAGGTTCAATTCATTTAGGGGTCAGTTGGTTGTCATACAAAGAAAAGACCTTTTCCATATTGCAGGCCCGCCATCTTGCAAACTTATGCACTTTTCTCACCAATGAGAGAATGGATGATGAAGAACAAATCATCATTTCTTCTGGAAGGAAAATTCATTAGTGCTTTTCCTTGCTTTGGGGATATCAATAATTATAAAATTATTGGAAGCAGCAATGTGCTAGAAAGAATACAAGGGTCAAGAGACTACAACCAAAGTCTGCCATGAACTAGATTACTGTGTGACTCTGAGCAGGTTACTTGGCCTCTCCAGGTCTGTTTTCTCATTAAATTAGTGGGCCAGACTAGATAATTAGAAATATTTTAACTAGCAAGTTCTAATATTAAGGGTCACTATGTATGATGGAATAAGAATTGCATGTAGTAGCAAAAATGAAAGTATATGTGAAATGGGCAACCCCTATAGTATTTATATGATTCAACAGTAATATGAAGTTCCCAGAGTGAAGCATTCTTATCACTATCGTTGACTATGGGGAAACTAAATTCACAGCAAATGCTGATTTGCTTTCATAATCGATGTACATGAATTTACATAAATAAATATATACTTAATGTTGGATTCTGTGTTCCTTAGCTTCTAAGGAAGAAAATACACATGCACCAGTAACTTAACAAAGGATAAGAACATACTTTTAAAAATATTCAAAACCTCCTTGAATCAACAGAAAGCAGGAGGAAATCTTAAAAGGGACCAGTTTCTTGTATAAGTTAGAAATGTCGTATGGTTTCTTTATGAAGTACAGATGAGTGCATACAGTCACTTCACTGCCACTACTCACTGTAAAAACACTACCTATCTTTGAAATCTCTCTGTGTTTTATTTTTTATGCCCAATACACATACACACACAGGATAGAAAATGTTAAGTTTTGTGATTTAGGGGTTTTTTGGTTTTTGTTTTTGTTTTTGTTTTTTTTTTTGGTAACACTAAAAGATGCCTTTACTTTCATTTGTTTTATAGTCTGATACTTTGGCTACAGAGCTAATGCCCATTTAAGGGAATATGGTGTGGGACGACTGAGCAGCAGTATTCAGCGAGGAAGCCATATGTTTCTTAGCCCCACCATACTGTCTGTGACTGTCCCTCACCCCTTGTGGACCAGCTTTTTTTATCAGATAGGCCTGCAGTGAGTGGAATGCCTTTTTTTTTTTTACAGGTGTTTGGTGGAGATCACACACAAAATAAAGATTTCTAAGGGGAATGAGGCTATGTAAAGCATCCAGAAATAGCAACTTGTTTTCACTTAAAATGCAATCCACAGAGGTCTGCTTCGGACTCTTAATTTATAGTATTATCTTTATATATTGTAAGTGACTGCCTGCCTCCAGATAGCTGATGCAGTGACCAGCATATTCAGAGCTGTCTGGTTTTAATCCTGTTATAGTTTTTCTAGAAAAAGTATTGGAAGCACACTTATTATACCATTAGATTGTGACCAAAACTGAAACTATATTTCATCAAAAAGATGGCTTTTCATGTTAAATTCCACGAAAGGGTATAGTTTTCGGTGAGGAGATTAAAAGTAATAAATCGTCAAATACATTCACATTACAAAGTCCCCTTTTGCAAGTTGTCATTGTAGTCTCTTGTAATTTGCTATTTTTTGGTACCATCTAAGATAGTACCAGCTAATCAGCAGTAGATAGAAACATACAATAAAGTCAAGAGGGCCCTCTACTAAGCAGAAGGTTAAACATGGGCACTGACAACTCCCATCATCTGAAATTACATTATGATGGTCTCCTTGAGCTCAAGAGAATTCTCTTCCACTGACTCATTTGTTGCCCAAATGAAAGTATAGGTGCACACAGCCTCAAAGAGGAAATCAAACAAGAGAGAGGGTGTAAAAACAATACAAGTGGAGAAGCATGAGGTTTATATTTTTATGCTAATGTGCTGGTAAGAAAAGGGCTCCATTTGGGGAGCAATAAAGAAGGGAGTGGGGGAAGGCTGTGAGCAGATCACAGTAAAAAACACAGAGGCTTTCTATGCAGATGGGGATTTAAAAGAAGTAAAATGATAACCACATAGTCAAGAGACTAGAAAAGAGACCTTGATGTTTGATAGTTGTAATAACCTGCAGAGTGCTCTAATGGCTCGGGGATCAGGTGCAGAGCTACAGCAATAACGAGAACTGAATAATTATCTCGGCCATATCTGTATCACCAAAGTCCCAGCGTATGAGCTATATAAGGAGGCTTCTGCTGCCTCTCCAAGATTTCCTGAAATGTTAAATCACTGATTTGGGAGCACTTCCCGCATTAGTACTGCCCAGTTAGAAAGAAATAAAGCCCAGAATTCTCATGTGGCAGTTCTAATGTCTTTGTTAATTATGAATTATGGGTAAATATGCAGACTCACAGAGGTCATGGCTGTCAGCAACAATAGTTTTCAAGAAGGATTTTTATGAGGGTTTTTTTTCACTTCACCATAATGTCCATTTTATATACATAAACAGAGCCAGGCATACAAAAAATGGTATTTGCTTTTTAGGGGAGTCGCATTTTTTCCCTTTTTCTCCCTCCCCCTCCCCTTGTGTAGAGGCATGTAACCACAGCCAAGCAAAGCGGTTCCTAACTAGAGTTATCCTCTGTGACTGACAACAGCTGCACCATTGCAAGGACTGGGCAGAAGGAGTCGCCAGGCTGAGGCTGGGTTAATGATCAGACATTGAAAACCACATCTTTCTTGTTAATAGAGTGAGCGGCCAGTTGGGTAACCCATCAGCAGTGGTCACCTTTCACATACAGTAGAGAAATAAAGCTGCATAGAGTATGCTTGATTAACCTCACTTAAATGGCAATGCTGATATCAAATCTATCCCAAGGGTATATATAAACAGGATTAAAACTATGTTATGTGTGGATCCAGCCCAACACAAGCAACTGGAACAAAATCATTTCAATTGGGTGTTAGTGGCTATAACTCACTCAACTTTGGCATTAATTCTTTTTGTCCCATCAAAGAACTTCTAGGCCTTACCATAAGGTAGTGTGAGTATGAAATAAAGGAGAACTTCATTGGAAAGTAATGCACTCTTGTGCCTCAGTTTCACACATAATGTGTTGATAAGACAGTATATTCAGCCCTGGTTGGTGTGCCTCAGTGGACTGAGTGTGGCCTGTGAACCAAAGGGTTACCAGTTTGATTCCCAGTCAGGGTGCAGAAGAGGCAACCACATATTGCTGTTTCTCTCCAACTCTTTCTCCCTGCCTCCCCTCTCTCTGAAGATGAATAAAGAAAATCTTAAAAAAAAAAAAAAAAGACAGTATATCCAGACCAAAATTTGATCAAAATATCCAGAAAGTCCATGACAATCTTTGTACATAACTTTTTCCAGGTAAACAGTATATCTAAAAAAAAAAAGGTTTGGCAAATTGTATCATGCTGACTTTCAAACGTTAAATCACGTTAACATTAGTACTCACTTTAGAGGCTATTTTCTTTGCACATAGCAAACTTAGGAACTACATTAACCTCTCCATGCAGGAGAAATGGATCTCAGTGCCACACCCTCCTTGTTTATCTTTCTTCTCTTTCCTCTTTTGGTCCATTTAAATGACATTTTCTCATCATGGAGCCTAGGAGTCCTTTCCAGGTTCTAGCTCAGAACAGATGTCACAGGGCAACCTTCCACTGACCTTTCTTGAGAAAGGTCCTTTGTTTACTTGGACTTTTAAAATCAGCCAAGCAAGGTTAATCAGATCCCATATCACATAAGAGAAGATTCATTGTCAAGAAACTTTTTCTTCAGTTTAACAGGAAAATGAATGAAATCAAAGGACCAGAAAGCACAAAGGTGGTAACTCCAGTATATCCAGATGATGCTTCTGCCAACTGCTTACCAACAGCATAATCTCACTGTACTCATCTGAGTTATTTGCAAGTTTCCCCATTTTAAGGAACATCATCCTCTTTCAAAAACTGTTTCCTAGTAGAAAGAGCATCTAAGAGTGAGCTGATCTTTCTCAACCAATTCAGGAGGTACAGAAAGAAGATTCTCACAGATGCTGGGCCCAGTCCCAACCTGACCAAGGCCCACACTTCACTCTGCACTGCTGGAAAGAGCAGCTAGAGGCATGGCACATTTCTTTTACAAGAACTCCTAAGACATTTAGAAAACCAATATGTACAGAATATCTATGATGGAATAAGTATTGCCTTCCCCATCATCCCTTGAATTTCCACAACATGATTCCTCAGTCCTGGGTAGCTTTGAGATAGAACCTGAACCCTATGTCTTGCCCCTAAGGACTCTGATGTGACCAGTTATGCAACCAATGCATATTTGTCATCATTATTAACATCACTATGGAGATAAAGTGCATTCAAAGTAAAAAAAAAAAAGGGGGGGGACTCTGTCACTGGCATTAACTGGAAATTCCTAAAATATACAGATGAATATATAGATACAGTTTTCTAACATAGAGGATAACGACTTGTGGGAAATCTGACCATAAATACCTTCAAGCTCTGGGAAACCTTAGTGAATAAACTAGGTTATTTTGAATAATAGGCAAAAATGTAGAAGTAAGGAAGAAAGAGAAAATTGAATTCAATGTGCAAGCCAAGTGAAAGTTAAGGCAAAGTCTTTCTGAGTGACACAAAAGAAATGTGACTTGGCTTCTTTGAGAAGCCACATGGACAGTAAAGAAGGTGGGAATGAGAGAAAAATCCAGAGTAGCAGATTAAATGAGCTGCTTTGCTAGCTGATTCTTAAATAGAGAAAAAGAAATTTTTATAGAGCTCATAAACTAATTCTCCTTTCACAATTTCTTAATTCTGTTTGGTTTGAGAAACCAAACCATGTCTCCTAGGAGCAGAATTTTTTTTATAGTTTGTTAAAAATACATTTTTCTATATTCACATTTTTTTAATTTTGTAAAACATCAGCTTCTGTGCCACGTTATCAGGACTCAGAGGAGCTCAGTAGCCAGGAGGGAAAAGGTAAGGTTGATCTTGAGTTTGGAAATAGCTATTGTGAGGGAGGCAATTCGATCCACGCAAATGTCTCCTTGAATCAAGCTTCTATTTCCCCCTTATTCTCATTTTCACTTTTGCCTTTTAATGTTGCTTGAATCTATTCTAAGTGTCCTTTGCCATGGCAACACCTGCAGGTGAAGGCCCTGCTCCTCCCCGCCAGCCTTGCCAGTGATGAAGTGGCAATTAATCACTGCACAAGGAGAGGAGTGCAATCTCCAAGACACCCAGGAACAATTTCAGCACTAGGGTGTCCCTAAAGCACCCTCTTCTCACAGGTGTTTAACCTGTTTAGCTATACACCAGGAAAAGGAAAAGTAAACAAAGACCCTTTCTTCCTCTGTTGTTAACATTTTATCACTCATCTCCCCAGGACTGATGCATTCTCTAAATTTGTACTAACAGCCCCAAGAAGTCAACATTACTTCAGCAGAATGTCATAGGGGGCAGTAGAAAAGGAGAGCTCTGCTCACTCTCCCTCTCATATGCGTTCAAGTCGATGAGGATCTGAGGCCAGCTCCAAAGCTATCCTGCAGATGGGAAGTTACAATAGCCGGGGCCAAGGTATTTGACATCCATGCCTTCTGGGCCTCTGCCCATCATTCCTCATTTCTGAAAAGATGCTTATTCAGAGATGTTTCAGCTTCTTATTCATGCTGTCAATAAAAATAGAACACTATTCACTTATGTTTGATGTTACAGCCTTTCAATTCAGGCTCTTAATGCACTTCACGAACCTTGTCCAGGTGCCAAGTACTGGCTTTCTCCCAATGGACAGACAGGCACACGAAAGTCAAGAATCTGCCCCAACGTCTACCTCAAAGGAGTCAACATCAAGGCTAGAAAGAGCCCTGAAGATCTGATATTCAAACTAACCCCTTACCCAGCTTCTCTTTGTTGGTTATTTCTACAAAGCTTTATATACCTTGGCAGGTCAAGGAAGATGACATGTGACAAAACAGCATTTTTGCCTGTTGAGACTCATTTGCAAATTATTTAGTGGGATTTCAATTCTATGTAAACTTGCTATGTCTTTTCATTTACAAAGTTGATATATTATTCTCTAAAGTTTGACATAGGTGGACCTGACTCTTATTCTGATTGAGTAAGGGCTTGAGCTTCATATACTGCCTGAAAATATAAATTCACAGTCTTAAATCTCCATGCCCAGTTGTTCTGTTTTCGGGAAGTCCCTTCTATGATCATAGGTGCCAGTAACATTACTTTTATTCCTCCACCAAACACCAAATCAAAACTTTCAAGAGGAAGTTTGTTGTGGAAACCTCTGGGGTAAGGCAGTTAGTAGCAGGCAAGTGACAATCATCAGTCTCATGAATCATCCTGCTCACCCAAAGAATGTTCCCAGTCTCCACCAACTCCTCTATGCTCCACCTTTGGCACCATGAAATCAGTTTGACTACCTTCTCCCACCTTTCTCAAGTAGTAAAAATCCCTTGTCAGTTGTTGGGATCACTTTCTGTTATTCAAGGATTGATTCTCTATGGGTTTTCAGCTCTTCTTTCAGGAATCCATGATTCAGTGCTAACCACTGGTCCTAACAGTTCCACAAATCCATCTCCTCTTGGATTTGTGCCCACTTAAACAAGTCCTTCCTCATATTTATACTTAAACTCTGTTAGAATTTCAGCTCTTCAAAGGCAAGGATTTTAGCCTTTCTTTTTCACTAATATAGTTCAAACACCACATAGTACATAGACTGAACATACTAGGCACGCACAAAATATATAGGTTAAATGAATGAATGAATAGAATGGTATAAATGAATAATTGAAGTAAAAGTTAATTGCAATACTCTTAAAGCTAGACTCCCAGCCTCATACCCCTCCCCTCCAATCTCCACACCAGAGTCATAAATACAACCTTAAAATGTACATCTGATCATATAAATCCACTCCTTAAAATCTCTCAGTTACTCATTCACTGCAAGCTAAATCCACACCAACAAATAAGACAACTCAGGATCTAGCTCCTGTCTCACTCCTAGCCTCCCCGCCTCCAGCCCCATACACAACATGGAATCTAACCATGTTGAAGCACTTGCAGTTTCTCAAACATGCCATTCTCTTTCACATTTGCTCTCCAGCTAATGTAGTCCTCTTTCTCCTGATTCCTTGGCTTGAGCTGTTTACCTGTCATTCTCTACTCCTACTTTAGAACTCATGTTAATATCCCTTTTTATGACATTTCCTGGCCAGTTCATACTTTCTCCTCTCAGTTTCCATAGTTAGGATTGCATGGCTACCTTACCAAAAGACTCTGAAACTTCTTTTAGTTTGGTTTAATCTATACCTAGCACAACATCTGAGACATAGTAGATGCTCAATAAATTTCAATGACTTATTAAATGAGCTCTTAGCAACACTATAGGAAAGTCAATAAAGTTAGAGTTAAAACATATTTTAGAAATTCACTAATCCAACCTTCAGAATTCTATAGCTTGCCACCTTGAATAAATTACTTAATCTGTATTTGCTTCAGTTTCTTCATTTGTAAAATGGGGATGTTTATAGTCTCTCCCTCATAAGGTTGTTATACCTCTAATGGATTAATACATTGCTTATAAAAGTTCCTGGTCCATAGTAATATTTTAATAAATGCTTATTATTTAGGAGGAGAAGGAATAAAGAGGAAGAGATAAGACTTAGACTACCAGATAGTTTAAACATTAACTACTCATTTATGGACACACTAGTGGTATAACCAATACTAAAATGAAAGTTTCCAAACCTTTCATGCACAGTATGAACACTACCATATGATGCTAGTTCCCAAATGTATTATAAAAACATTGACATGAGATAAAAATGTAAACACATTCCATGTTAAAGACAATTTAAATTTTGAATTTAAATTTTTAGTTTCCCTATTTATACTTATGTATATTAAGTACAAAAAGTGAAATTTAAAATAACAAACCTGAAAAATGTATATACATAGACATTCCAATATTTTCCTATAACCAATTTATTGTCCTGCACTTCCCACTTAGAAAATGCCTGGCATTTTTCACATAGAATTGCAGTTTACTTTTCACATGTTTACTTCTTCTAGATTGTGAGCTGGTTGAGAACAAGAACAGAGACTTGAGTAAAAGTTGTATAGGTATGGATTTAAGAGGAATTGCCTAACATTATGTGAGCACTTAATACACAATGGGTATTCCTTGTATTCAATAATAAGAATGTACAATTAGGGTGGAATGTAAGAAAGGGTAGTGCTGTCACTTTTTGCAGAAAGTCGAGCTGATTACAAAAGCCTCTAGTTGAAATATAAATTCATGTCTCCATGTTTCCTAGAGTTCCAGCTCCCATGACTCACAACAAAAATGCCCAAGTGAATATGTGTTAATCTCTGCATTTTAGGGGACTCTACATGTGGCAATTTCTTTTTCTAGAAACTTGACTGATAGAGTTTTAGATTAAAGAAAATAAAGATGAGCCAATTGGAAGTTTAGGAATTATTCAAATGTTGACCTGGACAAGCATAGCTCACTGTCCAGAGTGATCAGCTTTTGAACTAAAAATCTTCAACTAAGAAGACATCAGTCATATAGAAAACCCACAGCTAATTCCACAAGATACAGCTACTTATAGTTAATATTCATCCTGTTGGAAAGAATTTAGATTCACCACTCTAGCTACATTAACACTAACAGATTAAAGATATAATACACCAAAGTATTTCCTTGATAAACAGGTAAGGACTAGAAAGTCTTTAACCCTAAACTGTAATTCTTTTAAGTTTCTACAAGCTGGATTTCCACCCAGCTGTCTGTTCTGAAAGTTAAATGTTCAAATCTGGAGCTCTAGTTCATGAATTGTTTAATTTTCATTGCAATGCCTCTTCATGCATGTGAAATGGATGGATTTTTGCTTTAAAAAAATAAACACTTGTTTCTTGTAGTTTTTTTAACTATAATTATTATTGTGTCAGAAATATAACTGTACTCCACAGTGAAAGCT
>PVKU01006217.1:40000-107987 GCA_004027475.1 Anoura caudifer
GCTCTAGTACTTTACGGTTAGCAAAGTGTGTTTGCATCCATTTAGTCATTGCAGCAATTCTGAGAGAAGTCTAAACTCAGAAAAGTTGAATCACTGGATCAAGATCATGCATCATATTGTCAATATGTGGCCAAGCCCAGAATCAAACATAGAGACTCCTCTCCGACTAGCTGTGCTCACATACCCCCAAGTCTTCCACAGTCACCTTTGTATTCAACCGGCCCCCAAATGCATGAAGCCAAAGAAGACCTAACAGCCTAATGGGGTTTCATACACAGTCAGATATTTATGTTTTTATTCACGGTTACCTAAATATTGATGAAATCTAGTGTTTATCTGTTAGGGTTGATTTAACATTTCTGTTTTCTTTCATCTCTTTCCATTATTTTTCTGCCATCTCCCATTCATCAAGTACAGAAAAGTCTCTCAAGCTAGCTTGCACAAGTTTCAATTGCTACCGTACATGAGTTCTAGATCTTAAAGGCCAAAAAGCATCTATTTGATGAAAGAGCTATAAGGCAACCATAAAAATTATGGATCACAGAAATAAGCAATTAGTGTTATCTTCAATTGCTTTATTGGCAGTATTCACTCGTTAGAATAGAGGCAGCCGTAAAACAGATTGCAACATACTGTATAACAGCATATGGGATTTTACATTATAATGCTATTCTCTGCCAAGAAGTCATATTTTCATTTGAATGCATGGAACAGATTATCACAGGGTTTCCAGCATTAGAAGTGGATGACCCTCACTTTTTTTGTAGTTGTTTTTAAAAGGCAATTCCTGAAGTTAGGGATAAATCAAAGTAAGTGTGATGGTGAATAGGGCTGTGTGTTACATGTTGGCATTCTGAGCCACTGGAGACTGGGCATGGCATGGAGCTACAGCAGATAATAAAGTCAATCTAACGTGGTGGATAGAGGGAGGGTTGAGGGTTTGCCAGTCTTCCAAACCAGCTGGCATCAATTCTGGAGGAGGCTGCTCACCCGCCCAACTCATCACAGCTGAAGTGCCACAAAAGGCACCACTAGGACAGGGGATAGGAATAAAACAATAGGAATAATAATACAAGAAAACAACAGGATCTTTATTTAACATAGGGAGATGGCGACTTGACGGCTACTCTGCCATTTTTCACAGAAAGAGTGTATGAGCATGTTTACATACTACAGATTATATATACATACACACACACCCCTTCAAATACACACACCCTGGGCACGTTTCAATACGCCAGCTCTCAGGAATCACCCACAGGCCTAGAGTTTAAGAGTTTCCCCATCGCCTCACACATTTTACAAATTTCAATATGGCACATCTGGAAATAGGGCTACATCCCCACCTGTCCTGTTTCAACAGTTCAAGTTGGAAAAGGAGTAAGGAAAAGTATACCTAACAGATTCTCCTTCCAAGAGCAGCCTGTGACATAGCAAATAAAAGGCTTTGAAAGACAGGACTGCTGAAAAGGAAGCTTGTGTAGTTTCAAATTAGAAGTCGTATTGTTGTATTCACAGTTGATCAAATAAATATTAATCACCAAATGTATTTATGCCACTTTCTCACCCAATTGCAATATATTTCAAAAGTATTTTTAAATAGTGGATAAAATACATCAGGAGGGCAAAAAAATAATTAAATCTCTTTTTATAGAACCTCATACAGGAGGTAGCAAAGGGCATGTGTAGTAATTTACCAGGACAAAGGAACATGCTTGAATTAGTTTCTGTGTGTTTTCTGCTATTTTTTCCTGATCTCTTAAAATCTGAATGATTTTATAAAGTCTTGTACAAAGTCTATGAGAATCTACCTACAAAAAGTCATGTTAAAAGTAGATTTCGATCTTAAGCAATGTTCCAATGATTTAGTGTATTCACTTAGGCAATTTTTCTAGTCCTACAAAAGTTTAAAAATTTCATTTGCAAAAATTTATAATTTGGAGAAAAGATCACCCTAAGTGATTATAAAGGCAGGAATAATGCAAAATAAAGTACAACAGAGCTGCCTTTCTGCATCCCTTGGTCACAGGAACATTGCCCATATCTCTGTTTTAGGACTTTTCTTTATAAAAGGATTTGGCGAAAAGAGTAATGAAAATAAAAATTGAAACATTTTGCAACCTAATCCTGACTATGCTGTTTACTAGTCTGTATGGATTGCATACACAAGCATACCTCAGAGAAATGACAGGTATGGCTCCAGACCACCATAATAAAGCAAGTTATAATCTTTTTGCTCTTGGAAGGTCTTGTCTTCAATTTGTAAAAAATGAAATTAAATTTAAAAAATAAAAAAAAAACAGAACCTCTGTAAAATGCAATAAAGCAAAGTGCAATAAGATGAGGTATACCTGTATTGGCTTACTATTTAACTTCTGCTTCAACTGTCATGGATTTATTTGTAAAGTTGCATAATGACCATATCTACATCATCCTCCCAAATTGAGCTTGAAAAATTTTTTTTAAGTATTCTTCAAGTGGTTGGAGTAACTTCTCATGAATGACCACCTTGTCTTATTTTTTAGTGTGAGGAAATCTGGAAGTTTTTCAGGAGTCATACAAAGGGGCCCTATTAAAAACTGTAAATGGAAAAAGGAACAACAACAGTGGTTAGTTTATACTTCAAGAAATTGGGGGTGTTGCATCAATGTATAACATAGTGAAACATCTGCCTTTTGGTTCAATGGGAGTATTGTCTTCAACAGCCTACCAATTTCTTAATTTGGCAGCTCTTGTGGCTGTGGACTTGTGATTTAGGTGACTTTGTTATACATATAAAAATGTTGAGAGGCAACTGCTCTGTAGGTCCATAAGGTAGCAAACTCAAGGGAATGCACAGTTTTAAAATGACAATGTGTGTGTGTGTGTCCCAAAGATGGTCCCACTGAATCAGAGAACAGTAACACCAGAAGCTAGTAGAGAAATTATTTTTTACATATTTATCTTGCCATGTAGTAATGTTACTTAATTCAGCATTGTTCAGAATAAGCCAACAGTGAATAGTATCTTGCTATATAATGACTACTTTTTCTTTCCTTGCAGTAGAGTAAAGCATTTAAGGGCGGGGGGGTGGGGGGGCGGCGGGGAACACAAGCATCTCAAATAGCCTCTGCTTTGCTGTAAAAATAGGCTGTGACGAGAGTAACTCTTCCAATCAATTATGCAGCATGGTTTTAAGTGAGGAAAAATTTCAACATACATATCCCTTCAAAATATATGTGCAAACTGCGTAAATTTTGAAGGGCTACGAAGCATATATTTTGCTACAGCAAAGTTCTGACTGTAAAATTGATTGCAACAAAACTATAATTTCTTTTGCTGAAAAGCCCTAGCAATATGAATCTTACTGGGATTACTTAAACTCAGTGGTGTGTGTATACATCTATATGTGTGTGGATATAAACAACAGGATCTCTTCAAATTCTCTTCAGTAGGCTCAGAAACAACGCCTCCAACTAAAATATTCCTCTGATATTTTCTCCTTAAAGTGACAATAGTAAATGAACACACTTCCAGTTCTACAGTCTACACATGTGGACTCTGAATCTGTTACACTGGAGGGTTGGTCAGTCAATGCCATTCACTCCCTTTATTTACAAGCAGAGTTCTTTAATGGTCTCGGTAAGAGCACCCTTTCCAAAGAATGATCTGCAACATTAACCAGAGCAATGTGACTTAGACTTTTACATACATATATATATTTTGTTCATTTTGGCTGAATTCAGGAACGAGTCTGTGGGCTAAAAGAATCGATCTGTCACAGAGCAACAGATTGCAGTTAGAGACTGCCAACAAATCACAAGCAACAGTAGGTAATGACTAGTTGTAACAGGAATGATGGAACAGAGGGTGGGATCATTTCAGAAAAGGTAACTGAAAAAATGATCTTTCCCAAATGAGATAAAACATTTTTGTTTGGGTATTTGTTATCGTTAAATCCAATACCAAGAACTGCACCTTCACTCTTCTCTATAGTTCCTCGTGGTACTGATTAAGCTGACAGTCTCTCAGAGATATGCAAATTCTCCAACAGAGGCTGCCTTTTCTGTTCCTTTATTTCTATTAATGTTATTTGATGAGGCACTTTTGAGGTTTCTCAATGAATTGTTATTTTAAAACACTCTTTGGAGTGTATAACCTAAGACAGGAAAGCTTAACCATGACTCCCACGTTGTAGTAATGAACATACAGCACGACCTTGGGGAGGGAAGAGGTGGATTTATGAAGATTTACAAGGCCCAAGAACTAGCATGGTAAGAACAATCATGTCCCTCTCTTTAATTGATTATAATATTGCAGTTTTTAATTACCTATTTACTCTTAATTCCTCAGATTTTCATGAAGTACTTTTTTTCTGATTATCAACACATACAAATTTGTTTATAACTGAAACTTAATGTTCTAAAAATTTAATATATAAATTACTCAGAGCTTGAGGTGCTTAAAGGAATTAAACTCTGCACTAAGGTTCAAATACTTTGGGGACATTCTGTAAGTTGTGCTTCACTACAATAAAGATCCGGATTTTCTCTGCAGTGGGAACACAAGAATTTTGTGGCTCTTTGTTACTGTAGAGATTACAGAGCTTATTGGGGTAAATATAATATCATATTTTTAAAGGTCACTTATTTTGTTTAAATTTAAATATTTAATTGTAACCAAACAGTGTGGCAGGATTGTCCATGCATTTATTCTAAATGTAAAAATAATAATTTCCTTAATTTGATGATGTAGGCTAGTTACACCAAAGTTTAAGGGATACCATCCATTTTGTCTCACTGATATTTTAATTCCTAAGTTGTCTGCTTTCTACAAACATGTTGAATATCAGATTCCTTGTCTATTTAATGCTCTTTGTCTCCTTATTATTCACAGAAAAAATAAATGAAGAAAGCTAAGGGCTGCCCTCCTTTTCAAACAGACATCAATGGATGCCCCCAAACTAGTTTCTCAAAAACTCAACTCTGACTCTGACAGAAAAGTGAAGAGCAGTTCTAGAATGTCAAGTTCAAAAATTAGCCATTAACACACAAACATGGAAAAGAGAAGTTTGCAGAAATAAGGATCAAAATCAAATTGGATGGGAGGAGAATAAAAAACAATGGTGAACAATGAACTATGGAAATTTGAAGCAATGTGTATGAGGAAAGAGAAGACACTAAGGGCAAATAAAATGTCACAGGGCAGCAGGAACTTTGTGAGAGGGACCAGGGGAAAAAATACTAAGAAGAAAAATGTAAAACCTTGATCAAGAGAAGCCAACTCATATCAGAAACCCATAAAACACTTACAGAAAGTCAGAATTATATTTAAGTAAATTTTTAATTAATTTCCCCTCTATTTTATTCTGATTCTTCAATATTAATAACTGGCCTAGCCTCAATCCTAATTAATAGGTGTCATAGGGTTGGAATTTTCCATCTGTTTTAGAGGAGCTTATACATATAATTGTTGTGTATCTAAACCATTCTTTTGTTTCCTGTGTTAGAATATTTTAGACAAAAAACATACACCATCATCTCGATAATTGAAAATCTGCTAAAGCTATTTTTATTTATTATAAAACTGTTTGAACCTCCCAAGGAGTGAACTGCAGATGACTTTATGTTCCAGATTTCAACACAAGTGCATTGGTCTTCCATTATCACCTATATCCTGTTCATCCAAACACAGTACGAGGGCTTAGCCACTTTACAGTGATAATCCACTCTGGTCAGCTTTTACATCTCAGGTGATGAAAGTGATATTGAGATTAGGAAATACTGGCACAAAAAGCCAAACATGGTGTTATAGACTGTACCCAGGTCACTTGGTACAACAGAAACACTGCCAGTACTTTTGAAGGACTGATGAAACATGACCTGAGGAGAATTATCTCAATCACTTGCTCATTCAATAAATATTTATCAAACATCTACCCACCATGTTCTAGATAATACACAGTCCTATAGCTTTCATGTCTTTTTTAGAAGATTTTATTTATAGAGAGAGGGGAAGGGAGGAAAAAAGAGAGTGAAGCATCAGTGTGTGGTTGCCTCTCGTACACCACCCACTAGGGACCTGGCCCGCAACCCAGGCATGTGCCCTGACTGGGAATTGAACCAATGACTCTTTGCTTTGCAGTCCAGCACTCAACCCACTGAGCCGCACCAGCCAGGGATAACTAGCATGTCTTAACGTCACAATACCACATATAGAATGGTGAAAAGAGGTCAGTTCACAACAGTAACAATTTAAAATCCAAATTACCACCTCTTTTCCCCCTGTTCTAATTGTGCCTGGTCTTTCATGCAGGTCATTTTCATAACTATTTGATATATTTTAGTAATTTCAGGTGGATCCTTCTTCTCATACATAACTACTTCATGAATAGTCATATTATAACATGCAAGCTCATGTAAAGCATTGTTCTTTTAAGCTAACAATATTCCTGGCATTAGTCCTCCCTAATGTGAGTGAAATCACCTCTCAACCCCACCAAAAAGAAGAGAAAGGTGAGTATTAGGGATAGAGCAAAGCCCTGAAATGGGCAAAGGGAGAAATAGGACACAAAGCCTGGCTCCCCCACTTCATGACGGTGTCTCATGCTGTCTTCACTGCTCCAGGACACCTGAGCTAAAATACTTCAGATCTCAGTGAATTGGCATTTCTTTGCCTAGCCCAAGTTGCAAAGTGAGATTTTTTTCATAATTTCATTCTGTAATTTGATATCTAATCCTTTCAATTGTGATTTTATAAATTTCAACCAAAATGGTGAATTTGTACTTTTGTTTTTTTTCTCCAGATAACTCTTGCCATTGCAGGCCCAGATTGTGCACTGCCATAGATATGCCCTCCTCTCCATTTTCTCTAGGTTCACTATTGCTTAGAGGCATTTTAACCAGAACTGCATATTCTATGATACATAGATTCAAGTTCACTATACGAATATATGCATATATCACATATGACCTATACTGTATTAAAATCACTATTGATACACATACCCACACAAAAAGTTTTCCTCAGAAAATTAACTTAAAGCAATTCAAAGAGTTTGATCAATGTCATTATTCCATGTGTTAAAGTAAATAGGCAACTAATATACTTTCTATCCATCATAAGTCAACTAGGAACACAATTTGGGTCAGATTTTGGCCAAAAACCTCCAAAGTAACAAATATTTAGCAAAACCTGACTATATTAATTATTTGATATAAAATATGAATTAGCATTTTAGCTGTTCTTTTTCCTAAAATAAGCTTGTTTAAAAATGTAAATAATTGGATTCGTGTTTCAGGATTCTTAGGATATAATCCTAGCAGTGGAATTAATGGGTCAAAGGGTAGATCCATTTTTAGTTTTCTTAGAAAATTCCATACTGCTTTCCTAAAGAACCTATGCACCCCAATGTTCAGAGCAGCACAATGTACAATAGCCAAGTGTTGGAAGCAACCTAGGTGCCCATCAGTAAATGAATGGATCAAAAAAACTATGGTACATTTACACAATGGAATTCTATGCAGCAGAAAGAAAGAAGGAGCTCCTACCCTTTGCGACTGCATGGATGGAACTGGAGAGCATTATGCTAAGCGAAATAAGGCAGGCGGTGAAAGACAAATACCATATGATCTCACCTTTAACAGGAACCTAATCAACAAAACAAACAAACAAGTATAGTATAACCAAAGACACTAATTGAGAACAGACTGACAGTCACCAGAGGGGAGAGGGGAGGGAATTTCAGGGGAAAAGGGGAAGAGTTTGGAGCAACAAGTATGAAAGACACATGGACTAAAACTAGGGGGTTGGATATGGGTTGGAGGTGGGGAGGGTTGGGGCGGTGGGCTGGGATGTGAGTAAAAGACAGATAACTGTACAAGAACAACAATTAAAATAAAAAAATGAAAAAATAAATATAAAAATGTAAGTAATTGTAAAAACAAGTGACCATTTCTTTGGAAGGCCCATCTAGAAACAAAAACAATTCTTCAAAGTAGGGCAAAGTCTGAACTTTCCATTGAGCCATATAACTTCAGAGAGGATCGTGAGCACTTCCTAGGAAAAAGTATTCAATCCACTCCCATTTGTTCCCCTTCACCAGGTCAAAAGCATAGCTGGTGACCTCAAACCACAGGGAGAATGGGGTGGTGGCTGCTGGGTTGTTACTGTGAGCAGTTCTCACAGCATTCTTAGGTGCCCCCTCGTGTTTCCAGAGGGGACAGTGGCTCTTAACCAGATTTCATATGCATGCGGTTCCTTCCAGTTTGCACTGCAGCATATCTGACTTCTCTAAGGAGCTGTCCTTAGCCACTGTGACCCCAGTTCCTGCAGGTGACAGTATGACTTTCTGCTGATTTATTAAAAATCTCCCATTTTATGGCTCCTATGTACTCTCTGGAGTGCAATCATGTGACCAGTATAATGACAATCTGTCTCCCTGCTAACATTTCTCTACTTTTGTTATTTGTTTGATAAAGTGAGGAGCTTCCCTTTTGTTGCCCTTCATCAGAGCTTAATGTCTTTACTTTGGGATCAATATACTTTATGAATAATTTTATTTCCTTCTATTTTTATGGTCTTTTCTCCTCATTATCATACTGAGTTTATTAGCTGGTGCTGTCAGTATCTTTACCCTGTCATATGTTCCTGAGGTACAGTAAATATCACTTGTGTTGTAATTAATATGCACACCCTCTGCAGTAATTAAAGTACAGACCCCTTCAACCAGCTGAGCTTCCTACACTAATTCCACCTTATCTTCATAATGAACTTATTGTAATCTAAAACTACTACTGAATATTGTTCAGTAAGGCTAGAAGAATGAAATCTAACTAGATGCAATAATATTTGTGAACATGTTAATATAAAAATGAATTTAATTAGTTTAAATCTAATTAAATTTCCCACACAATTAAAAGCCCCCCCTTCCATTTTTTAAAAAAACTAAGAAATGCCCCATCATTGCCCTTTCGATTATTCCTACAAAGAAGCAGACTGTGCAAATGTTTTTCTCCATAAGATGTACAGAAGAAAACCTGTAGAAACCAGAAATTGGATAGTGACACAGTAGGGAAATAGCTGACTCCCTTAGAAGAGTTATGATCTGAAATAGAGGGCTGGCAAAGGGTTTGGACAATTTAGAAATCTGACCTTTCTGAAAAAGAAAAGCTCAAGCTAAATTGCTTAACCAACCAATTTGTGAATTAAAAATGTGTTTCTAAAATATCTAATACCATACATATATCGGAAGTTGCATTAAGGCATAGTCCATATCCCAAAGGAGCTTATAGTTTTATGCAATACGTATTTTAACTTAGCAAATATTTATTGGGCATCTTCCGGAAATACCACTGACAATGCATGTCATAGAATTTCTAAGCAGGATGACAAAGGAAAAGTCTAGTGCTAAGCTTGAACCTTGAGAGACAAGGCAGAGGCTTTGCGGCAGGACACTAGCTGGTGCGGACATATTCTGTTTTGCTGGAGAGGAGAGTCTGTGTAAATTAGGAAAAAATAACACAAAAGACTAAATTAAGATACATAATTGGCACAAAAGAGGAACATGTGAGGAGCAGCATGCACATTTAATATTACACTTATATTGTCAGGAAACATTTCAACAAGGAAAGTGAGTGCTTACAGTGCAGACCCACAAGAGGCAGAGAGATGGCAGAGGAGCCTGAAAATTGGGTGAAGGGTCAGGCATGACCACAAGAGTGCCAGTAAATGGGATTATTTCAAGACTGAAGGAAGTTACCAGTAAGGTAGATCCCTGCTTTTTAATTATTCACAGTAATGACTTGGATCTTGAAATGAAAGAAATCATTTCCAAGATTGTAAATTGAACTAAATTAGCAGGCAGCACAGCATCGAGGATTCATACAGTATATATACACACATGTAAATATATCATCTTGAGAATTTAAAAGTGGTTTAGTGGTCAAAACACCTGTCAATTAGGACAACATATTTACTCCCACAGTTCTTTTCTTGTTTTCTTTAAAACTACCCCTGTTAACGGGAGATTTGTAAGACACAGTACCTAATGGATTACTGGGAAGGAAGTAAAAAAGTGATGTCATCCTTGCAATAGTAGCATCCAAACTCCACCATTACCTGGCACCTGTTCTGGCAATCTCAGAAAATTGATGGATTAGTTCCCCAAGAAAATCAACACCTCTTCTCCTACTGGACTCAATATGAACTAATTGGAAAAGAATAGAGAGGTATTCAAAGCAGTATCCATCCAACAATTTCTATAAAGTTATCAGTGATCTTGCTTTTAGATATGAGATGTCTTTCAGCAACGTTGCCTATCCATGCCCCAATTACCAACTAACACCAGGCATTGATTCTTTCAATGCCCTCTCTCTTATTCATCCTGAGCCTCTAGTTTAAAATTGTGTTTTTTCCTTAATGCATTAAATATATATGTTTTAGAAACTAGAATGATCTCATGATGCTTCCTAATATAATAAAATGAAGAAAAGTTAATACATGGAAGTTGGCCCACTCAGAAGGTAATGAGTTTTAAGTAGAAATCTGATAGTCTAGAAGTTACCCTAAATAGCAAACTTTTGAGAACCTGTCATAACATAAAGCTTCATTGATGAAAACAAATAATATGTTGAAATGTATTTCTAAAGCTTTGCATTATAAATCAAAGGAACTAAATGGACATTTTTCTAGAAGAGGGCTTACCATATTTTAAGAAAGACTTAAATGTACTTTAAAAGGACAACAGGGAGAAAATGGAGTGACACTGATATAAAAAATAAATTACAAAGAAAATCTTGGGCTGTTTTGCTGAAAAAAAAAAAAAAAAAAAACACCTAAAACAAATGCTGTCATCTACCTGATAGCATTTCTTAATGTTGATCCCGAACATCAAAAAGGCACCCATGCAAAAGGAAATCTGATAGGAATGAGTAGTGATCCTAAGAGATATACTTTTAAAACTCCTGTTTGATAAAATGCTTGTTAGGTGATGTCCAGAAAATTACCGAATCCAGAATGTCAGTCCATTGTCAGTGAAGGCACTGCACATGGTGTGCACAGTGGATGCATGTGCATCTGTGTCTGTGTGGCTTGCACGTGTGTTTGAGTAAGCCAAGATTCTAACTCAGAAAACTAATATGAAATTTCCTTTGGTATAACTTTTCAGTATATTAACTGCAAATATAATCACTTGTCCTGATTTATATTTGTTCACTTTTAAGCTTTGTGTTGAGTTCATGGTAGGACCTGAAACTAATATGGAAAAATAGTCTCAAAGGTCAGGAAAAGTTCTCAAAATTAGCATCAGTGTTACTCATGAATCTGCATAATTTTTGAAAATTGTTCATGTGAAGGATAAACATGGCTTTAGAACAAATATTGTATGACTCATGATTTATTTTGCATACTCAGCATAGTTTGGGAGCAATACTAATGTTTATGGATTATTTTGCTGTGTATAATGCACATGCACGTTTTTGGCCCAAACTTTCAGGAAAAAAAATCTTTCATTTTAATTTTTAATTCAGTTTTGTATTACCTATATTTATATACTTGTTTTTTATGTTATAAAGGAATTTTATCATTTCTTTTTTAACATATTATGGTATGAGAAATTTTATGTAACAAATAATTACAAAACACAAGAACAGATACAAGGTATTTCAGGTACTACCCATGTGTAATGCACATCCTTATTTTTCCCTCAAAAGTTTGTGCAAAAAAGTGCACATTATACAGGGCAAAATATGGTAAAGTGTACATCTGTAATTCAGTGGGAGCTTTTTTGGAAAACAGTTGTATTCTTACTTGCTCAACAGTGAGGTTAGTGGCCAAGTCTAGGAACCTAAGTAAAAGACAGTTGTCAACTCTATACAGGAATTTTATGCCATAAAAATGCTGTGTATGTGGGGGTAGGGGGACAGGGACTGGGAGGTCATTTCAGACCCCCATTTGGTGATATAATTTTGATTCAGTAACAGCTTTTTAGCAGGCTGTGTTCATTAGGGAAATGTTGTTAAGAAGGGTTTCATTGTAAGCCTCCAGGTGTCATCTCCAGCCCCTCTGGTCAGTTTATGTACTGGACCATCAATCCCTTAACTTTACCCAGTTGAAACAAGAATAAAAAATGACAACTAAATGATTGATGAGATGGGAAACAGAACATTCTGGGATGCTTACATGAAGGACATCCTTTAAGGAAACCCTTGATGAGGAAGAGAAAGTTTAAACACTGGGAAAGCTAAGCTGTTCTCATTATATGTGTGTGCATATGTATATATAACATGCGTATATGTGTATATACATATACTGTATACATGTGTATATATACTATATATGTAAAAATTTAAAAGATATCATTATATATTAATAATTTACTGCTACTGACTTTTGTATAAAATACAAATAGCAATATTTACCCCTTTCTTTTTTCCAGAAATGCTGAGGTGAATTTGAAAATGTATATAAAACCATTTATGCTACTAAATGTTAGGAATGTTCTAATTTTCTTCTGTGGTTATCTCTTTCCTTTGGTTGTAAAAGCTCTAATTGTATTACCGGATATAAAACCAAAACCAAAACCTTCAGTTTGTCTTCATTTTTTTCCAGCTTACCAAATGGAATTCTAAAATTAAATTTCCATGATTTGCAAAACTCTCAAGTTAAGGTATAAATGATTGAAGGCATTTTTAGCTATATCTGCTCAACCACTAATTTAATGAGCAAATGTCTAAGAAATCACAATATTCATATAACAATATTGTTGGTAAGAATGAAGAGATGTCTCAGTACAGATAGTATCTACAATGCTCTGATTCCTCCAACTTTCTTCATACCTAGCTTCCATTTCAAATAAAGAATATGCCCAGTTGCTCACTGAGATCCAGCATGTTTGGATATGAGTGCTAAGTCATCTATTGAGAAATGGTATGGTTATGGGCTAGAAAAATTATTATCCTGTATATATTCAGCATTAAGACAGATTACCGGTCCGCTCTTACTTGCTCTGCCCATGTCACCGACGTCCCTGCCAGGATGTGGGCCTGCGTAATGACCTCTGGCTAAGAGCAGAGACTTCATTCAGCCAGACTTCAGCACCTCATCATCAGGCCAGAACTTGGCTTAGGAGCCATTGTAGTGAGGGCTGCTGCTGACCGACCAAGAGGAGGAAGCTGTGCATTTCTGCAATGCCTCCAGTGTGGTGCTGCTGGGCCTGCGGCTGCGGCTGCAGCTGCTCCACAAGCTGAGCAATGCAGTCCTCTTCCAGACCGACTGCAAGGAGGTCTACAGCCTGATTATGCAAAGTGGGTTGTTTCCACTTCTACAGGCACAGTCCCTAGCTTGGCATGTAGAAGGTGGTGCTCCGCAAGTAAGCAGTGCAGCAACATGCATTCGAGCAGGTGTCTTACTGCCACATGGTCCATGCTGAGCGAAGTTTCATGGTCTCTGATGCCAGTCTCGGCTTTGGCCTCTTTGACTACCAGTGCTGGAACTCTGCGCTGACCAAGTGCACCCTTCATCCCAGTAACTCCCTGGCTACAGAGGGGCTGCTTTCCTGGATAACGCCACTCAAGAAATCTCTGTATCAATCTTTCTCGCACATCTGCAAAAGCCAAGTCTTGGGCAAGAAGCAGGCTGCTAATAACAGTCCATTGCAGGAGGCCAACGGACAGCTGAAAGAGTGGACTTGCCACCAGGACATGCGGATGACACAGCTGCAGCATGGCATTGACCCTGCGCAGCTGACAGCTCTCTCTCAGGCAACATGTGCTGCCTCTACTTGGCTGACATGTTCTTTGGAGAAGTGGCCCACTTTGGACCTACCAGGAGGCACCAACTTGGGCTCCGTTGTTCGCATAGGTTCAGGAGATGAGAGAGGCAAGAAGCAGCCAGATTGATCAGAGGACTTGCAGTGCTGGACAAGGAGGTATAGCTGAATCACCACATGCCAGGTCCACCTTGCCAGATGACGCATGCTCAGCCACCTGCTGTCAGAGTCCCAGGTGAGCCTTACAAGATGGCACGTGTTTGATCACCTGCTGCCTGAGCCCTACAAAGTCTCAGAGGACTTCATGTAGGCACCAGACAAGGACAAGCCTGGCAGTTGCACCTTACTCATTACATCTAAGTAGCAGTTCAAGGCATGAACACTGCTAGAGGTGAGCAACAAGACCAAGTTCAAGCTGAAGGTCTATGAAGGCTGTTCTGTGCATAAAGGGGCACTGGCTATGTGTACCAGTGTGTCCTATGAGAACCACGCAGAGACCTGCCTTTCCTGTCACACCAACTAGGGCAACGTCCATGTCTTCTTGGTGCCCAGATACTAAATCTCTATCCAGAAGGAGGACATCAATGGCATTACCTGTGCCTTCACATGTCACTACCAGAGTTTTTCTTTAATTTCTCCATTGTAATTTGAATAGTTTTCCATTAGTGGGCCCGGTGATGTTGCTGGTGCCAGCTACAGGCTCCCGGATTGCCCACAATAGCCAGGTTTAATGGAGCCCCAGGTATTGTCCTACCCTGTGGCACCATGATAGAAGCTCTGATCCTGTCCACAGTGAGGGAGTTGACACCCAGAGTCACCCAAGGCCATGCTGGACACTGCATGGGATGTCATGGTGGAGAACGTGGAGGATTTCCTAGGCTCTTAATGAAGAATGTGAGGAACCTGGTAGAAGACTATGCTCAAGCCTGTGTCACCCTGATCAGGTGAGGAAGTCCAGAACTATAACCACCACCTGTCCTACTTGCAAGTGGGATCTGGAACCCCTGTCTCCTGCCTGGTCCTTCATACAGACCCACACCTGCTAAATTGTGGGCCTGTGAGGACTGTGCCCAGCCCTGCCAATGGGCCTAAGGGTGGGGGACCCAGACTTAGCACAGTTCCTCTGAGGCAGATTCATACTGTTTCCTCCCACAGGCAGTTGGCTACCCTGGAGGCCAGGTGTCAATGGGAGAACATAGCTGGGACTAGCCATCCACGCCACCTGCCACCCCGTACCCTGTCCTTCCCCGCTCTCTTTACAAAGAGTATTTTTCTAATGCTGGTGCTAGATTAGACAATCATTTCTAAACTATTTTTTACTTGCTCCTGGGCCAGCATAGCACCCCTGTCCAGCCTGGGCATGAGTGCACACAGTGTGTGCCTGTATGTGACTGGGAGTTTTGCAAGGCACCCAGGTCTGGGGCCTGCTCGGATGTGTCTCTGTGTGTGTGTTTTAGGTGGAGGGGTGCTGGCAGGATGGATTTCCTTGTTGATTGTACCTTGGGTTTTTTCCTATCATTCTGTTAAAATTAGTAGTTTTAATATTTAAAGTATTAATTTTTAATATTGAAAAAATCAAAGCATTTAATATCTCTTAAAGGGACAAAGAAAGATAGTACCAATAGAATGAACCAGAACAGATATTTTACTTATAATTCTATTTTACACAATTCTCTCTCCCCAGCGTTGTTACCTAGAATGTTGTAGAAGCCATGGGAAAAGAGTCAGATACTTATTTTCATCTAAAACATTATGGAGTTTGTTCCTAAATTTCGTAAGTGATAAGGTAACCTATGTGCCTTTGAGAAAATGCTGAGAAACTTTTCTGAGCCTCAGACAAAAAATATAAATTGTGAACTTTTTTAACGGCCATGCCTTGTAAAGTAGAACAAAGGGAAAGAATTATTGAGGTAAGTAAAACAAAGCAAGAAATACTGAAGAAAAAGAGAAAAATATTTTTCCCAGGCCTGACTGTAGGCAGTTCAGAACACATGAAGGAGACGAATGAATGGGAAAAGTATTTGCAGCCAAAGAGATAAATGCTGAGCTATTATTTCTTGTGATGCTATAAGATATTTATAACAACAACAACAACAAAAAAATAAACCTCTTGAAAATACAATCAGCACCCAGTTTCTCAGCAACAACCTTCAGACTCCACTAGCAATATTATATCTTAAACAATAGTGTGTGTTTAAATGTGTTAATAATGACTTAAATAAAAATTTGTGGTTTATTAGCTGTGTCCACATTCACATGCAATTTTCAGAATATTTCCTTTAATAAGCTTCTTTTTCCACATCCATAATAATAAAGGTAAACTTGGAGCAAAAACATTACCTTTTCAGGCTGCTTCCGTATCCTAAAACTCTAATCAAATAATAATTTATAAAAACCTTTAAATTTTAAGTGTGATACTAAATTTTTTAAAAGAAAATATTGAAAGTAGGGTTTTCAATAGTCAAGTTTTTATAAGCAAAAGAGCATCATGGATGCCACCTTGAAAACCCAGCTCTATGTTTTTTTCATTTTAATAGTATACATATGACACTTGACATTTCCCTTTGTGATGTGTAAGTTTCAGAAATCAGAAGACATTACTAAAATATTTTGTTATTTCACATTTTCCGCTGAATGGCTTTCATGGTCACATGGTCAGAAGACACTCACCACTATGCTTTCTTTCATTCGTTAGGGGTATGGCAGTTGATACTGTTGGCTTTCGATGTTTCTACCTTCTTTTGGTCTATATACAAAGGGACAGAGGTGAATTATGCTCCTCTGTTGCACCAAGTGGTATCATATCAGCCTAAAATCTTACAAAGCTCTTGGAATCAAGAGATTCTTGCATGTAAAGTAAAACAAAACCCATTTATTTGTAATCCTTGTGCAACACTTTACCAAAATCAAATCTGAGACATACCCTTTGCCAAATAAGACTTTGTCTTCTACGCCATATCAAAGAAACTTGTTAACAAGTGAAAAGTAAATTCTACATGTGATAAGTTTCTGTCTTGGTTTGCTTATGTGTGTGTGTTTTTCTTTGTTTCAGTTTGTTTGTTCTTTGTTATGTGGTTCCCAACAGTTGATTTTATAGATTAGTTCTTTGTCAAGGTGGTGACTTTATTAGGTTGTTTTATTTACAGATTTTTAGCACACTGTCTTATAGATATAGCCTAAATGGGGACTTTACACATTAAAATATATAAACTTAGGAGAAACACTACACAAAACTGAGTAGAAATTGAGGGGTTCATAAATAATTTATACTGTCTTTTGATTCCAAATCTACTTCTAACTTTTTTTAGATTTCATGACATATTCATTTTAAAAATAAAGGCAAAAAGGAATGTTATGTAAGAACCTTATATTACACATCTTAAAAACTAACGTTGAATTCACTATGGGGATTTTGTTTTTCACAGGTAATCACAGCAACACCTCCCTCCCATATGCTCTACTTCAATGTGACTTTGACACTGCTCTCATCAAGAGGTGGGGCCCATGGGCCCTCCCTTTAAAATGGGCTTGTTTTGTGACTAGTTTGACTAACAGACTATGGCAGATGTAAAGCTATTGACTTTTTATCACTAGGTCATTAAGGGTCATGAAACTTCTGCTTTGTTAACTAAAATATTGGGTTGGCCAGAAAGTCCATATGGCTTTTTTTCTATAAAATAAAATACATGTTTTTCATTTTCACCAATAACTTTACTGATTTGGACATTTTGAGTATGTCAGCTATCTCTCGCATGGTATAACGTTGATTGTTCTCAATGTCTCGGTTTGATCACTATCAATATGCTGAAATGTTGCCTATTTTCTTCCATCTTCAATATTAAAATGGCTTAAACAAAAATTCACCAATTTTGATGTTGTTTTTAAAATTCACGCTGATATGAAAGCTGTCACAATACAATCTAACAGAATTGTTTTGAATGAAGTTAAAAACAACTAAGTGCTACTAGAGCCATCTTACAACAGAAAACCAAACGATATTTTTGATCAAGCCAGTACTTGTTCTTAAAAGTTTATGCCAAGCCCAACTGCACAGAGGCCACCATGCTGTGAGGAGCCTACACCCACCCAAAGTAGAAGCCATGTTGAGACTGTGAGACTATAAGGAGAGAGCTGTCTAGGCAGCTCTGAGCTGTGTGGACTGCCATTTCTCCAGGTCTAGTAGTAGCTCTAACCGCCATCTGACAGCAACCCAGGAGAGGCCCTGAGCCTCAGCCACCCCGCTGAACCCCTCCCGCATTTCAACCCACAGAGACCGTGAGAAATAATAAAACAATAATTTTTTTAAACCACAAGGTTTGGGAAAATTTCTTTATAGATCATTCATTTGTTAAATGTTCATTGAATGTCTACCCTGTGTTGGATCATATCCTGAGTACTGAATCCTCCAGAGATTCCCCCTGAGCAAGGAGTTTACTAATCCCTTCCTCCTCTGTGCTTTCGTGGCTCTTTACACTGATCACGTAGCACTTTCTTTTTTTGTCCACGTTGTGTAAGTTGTATATATGTTTGATTTTTAAACTTCTAAATGCAGGATCTCAGTTGATTATGATTTCCTTTGTAGTATCTGCTGTGCATACAAATGTTTGGTAATTGATATTAAAAGCACTATCTAGATAAGAAAATTTAGTGCAAAGAAATGACACCATTATCTCCCATAGTACAAATTAAAAACTAATAGAGATTTTTAATACATGACTCTTTAAATAGTTAAAGTTTTCAATTGGAAAAGAAATACCATTTAAAGTATCTGAATATGTGATCATAGCTATTAAGCTACTTATTGCAGCAGTCAAAAAAGAATTTTACAAATATCCCAGTCAGTAGTAAACAAGTCTTATGTTATTAAAATAACTATCCTTTAAACTAATTTTGTTTGGTCAAATGGTCAGTTCCTATAGCTATAGATAATTTTGTTGTAATTGCAGCCTAAAACTGAAGTGGGCCCTGAATGTGGTCAAAAGCAGTGTCCAGGACTCCAACTTACAATCTTCCTTCCTACCACTAGTCTATGCTGTTGCACTAAGTACCAAAAATGCTCATTCAGTGCTGATAGGCATGTTGAAAACATCACTTCTAAGATTTTTAGCTCGGAGAGAAAAAAGTAAAATGATTGTTTGCTCAAATTTGAAGCAAACAATTTAAAAACTATATATAACATATAGTTTTAGATAGATATATCCATAAATTTAAGTTTTAAAAGCTTCATGAATTCCAAAAGAAAATTCAGAAAAATCTTTTTTAATTCTCCCTTTCTAATTTTGACTAGAAGTAATCCAATACTCAGCTATGCATTCTTAAAATTTTCATTTTTGTTCATTTCTCCTATCTTCTGCCCCAGGTTGATCTACATTTAATGATAGAATGAGTTTCCAAATCCTGTGAATCCTACTGCAGCATGGTTTTCCCTATATAACCCATTTTCACCCCTTTCAATTAATATAATTTAAAATCTTAATGTCTACAAATTGAATAACAGTACAGGAAAACATTTATTGAGGTCTTAACCATTCGAAGCCCTGTGTTAAGGGCTTCATGCGTGCTACATTGTTTAAACCTCACACTTAACATGATGAAATAGATTCTAAAATTATTCCTATTTTACAAATGAGTAAATCCTGGAGTACTTGCAAAACTAAGAAATTTGCCCAAGGTCATAGTCAGATTAGAAGTGGAACCAGCATGCAACTTGGAGACCCTGAGCCCAGAGCTCTATCCTACTTCCCTAACTCATAGCTGGAAAGGACTTTAAAATCCAGCTCACTCCCTGTTTGATGTTTTGTTCTTCTTTAACACGTCTGCAAAGTTGTCACCAGCCAACTTTTGAACATCTCCAGTGATGGTCATAATGGCCTCTTATCTCTCAACTCCAACTTGACCTCTGCCCCATCCCAGATTAACTGTTATGAAAGCTTTTCTCATCATCTCCCCTCAGCTCAAACACTGGAATTTCTAAATGGAGCAACTGTGACCCCTTCAAATATCCTAAATTCCCTCCAAACCTAGCCATTCACACTCTCCAATTCACAACTTGCATCCAGAATTCTACTTCTATAATTGTCCACACTGGGATAAAATGCTTTTTCTTTCACCCTGCCATATAGTCTTTACTGACTCGATCTCACCATACCCTTATTTTTCTTATCCTTCAAGAGCCTCTTAAAACTGAGACAAATTTGGCCATACACTGTTTTCTACAGTGTGTTACAACTACATGCTGACAAAATTCGGAAATCAGCTGCTGTGATTTTGCCTATCCTCTTGACTAATCTGTTAAGTTTTTTGAAATAGCCACAATTTTGTTTTAATGATCCTCTAAGAAACTCAGTGTTTTATATAAAATATGATCAAGAAATATTTGAGAGATGATACCAGCATGCATGTGTACATGGATAGATAATGAAAGCATTAAAAAATAAGTTCCATTGTTTCTGCATATATTAGTAATGCCTCAAAATGTTTGAATTCAAATGATCAGCTTTTAATGAACCCTTTAGATGCCTTCACACTGCCATATTGTTAAAAATTCAGCCAAGTGCTGTCCAACTGCACTCAACAGTTTTTAATCAATTGGACCAAATATTTGATCAGATTTAAAAAGTACTTTCTCAAAGTAGTTTTTGATAAAACTTAATGAACTTTGTTGTTTGAACTCTTTTGATTTGGTGTAAAGCAAACATCTCATAAACCTTAAGACTGTCATCTGTTCAACATTTTAGAAAACATTTTCTTATTTATATAGAATACACACCTTTTATTATAACCAAAATACCAAGAGCAAACTGAAGGTCATCAAGGGTCATACATGGCAGCCAAGAGGAAGAAAAGCGTTCATTCTCACTCTAATTTGTGAATTGCATATGTAAAGAAAAATAGCCAATAGATATAGTCAATGTGAGTGTTTGTGTTTTTCTTTCTTAAAAAAGTCAAAATAGTAATGGAGAAAAAAACAGACTATTGCTTAGTCTACGATGAAAAAAAAAGATTAAGATTCCAAACTGAAATATTTGAGAAATAATTAGCCTTTGGTAAAACTCACTGTCAGGTGGAAATTCATTTTTAATCATGAAATATATTTTTCTTGTGCTATTTTAGCTTTGTTTTAATTTGCTATTTAGCAGTACCCTGAAATATTAATAATTTGTTTAATAAATTCTTCTAACTCTTAATAGATTTTTAATGAAGAAATCTATCTTACAGATCTCAGTGAGAATTGATATTACATAATTTCTGAAAGTGTTAAATTACTGACCTCCTGAATAGTTTCATTTGAATTCTATCTTTGCTTGCCTTCATCTATGTTCAGATCTTCTCAGAAGCTTCATGAAATGTAAAAATTATTCATCCCATAAGCCATAATAACTGATATTCTAGAAATGAGAAGGGAAATGCTTTATCCCCAGGGTCAATTTACAAAAACCGAAGAGTTTTATTCCAGATTACAGTGTTAAATCATTTATAGTTAGCCTGATACAGAAAAGAAGCCCATAGTGTTGTACCTAAACCCTTGGATGAGGGTAGAAGAAAACAGTCCTATGGGGGTCCCATCATTGGTCTCAGTTTTCCACAAAACAAGCGCCTCGCTGAGCCTGCAGAGTTGCCCGAATGCCAGGCTGCCGAAACTCCAGAGAAATCCCTGTCCTCTATCCTGATTTTCAGCTCACAGGGAGGGAGGTCAGTGCTGGCATCTGACAGAGTCTAGGTGCCTTCCACCAGAATTGCTGGGACTCTGACTGCCCTGTTTTCTTCGGTCCTGGATGATGACAATAAAACACAGTGCTCAGCTTTGGAAATAGGTACATTTGTAGAGCAACGATGTTTATGGCACTTTCACACCCCAATCCATTCATGCCCCCGGGAGAAATTTAAACAGGGATTATTCCTGTAGATTTTGGAGACAAAATGGTTAGCAAAAAGCCTGAGGACTCTGCAATCAGTCAGATCTGGATTTGATCCCTGGCTACCTTGTTTACTATTTGACTTTTGATCGTTTGTTTAACTTCTCTAAATCTGTTTTGTTTAAATATTACCAACCTTATAGGATCGGGGGATAGAGATGAAATAAGGTAAAGCATATATGATTTTAACTGTGTCTCCCCACCCCCCACCAAACCCAACACATAAAAACACCACTTGGCAGTTGGGGTGCTGGTGGTTAAATCCTTTGTAGGTTCCAGTGCTAATCCTCCCCTGAGGGCAAGGGTGAGTGGGTCTGTAATTAAACTCATTGGAAATTTCCCCAGTAGATGTCATTCTCTTACACCTCAAGAGCTAATTGAATGTTGAGATTAAACTCAGTTTTGATCTTAAGTCTATTATGACCCAGGAACAGGGAGGGTGCAGACTAGCACTATTTCTATGCCCTGAATACTCAGTTAACACCACTGAAAAGTAGGCAGTGTGGGAGAATGCCTGTCAGATTGGTCAGACAAACCTGGATTCTTTTTGCTTGTTTTCTATTTATTTTTGTCCTTTAGCATTTTTCAGCGAGAAACCTTGGGAAATCTACTTGGAGTTTCTATGCCTCAGTTTCCTCATCAGAAAACTATGAAAAAAATTATATCTCCTTAATTCACAACAATTACTTCATGTGAATGTTAGGTCACATAATACTAGCAATAGTTTGCATTAAGATCCTTAGAGACATTCTTGATCATATGCAGTATAGTTTTTGTGGCCTTGTGTTTCAGAGTTCCCCAAGCAGATTTCCCAGGTCTCATCAAACACTTGTCCTTAGAGATATTATGAGAAAAAAAAAAAACAATAAAATAATTTTCTCATCAAATACATTTGTGAAACACTAAACCTTATACCCCTTTCTTGGAGAGCCACAATTAATAAGCTATATTGCCACTTGCTAGGTGTACAGGGATTTATGATGTACGAGGTCTATCCAGAAAGAGTCCAGCCATTGTTAATATAATGAAAATGGTTTGCACGATATTGATGTAACCTGGCAGCCAAGAAGAGTGGACTGGAATGTGCATGCGTGAACAATAACAAATTTCACTGTACTAGTCAGTAGGGATGGTAGATGCCATGGAGTGAGCATGTGCTGTGTGGCCACTGCATTTGAAATGACTGAGCAAGTAGAACAACGAATATGCATCAAATTTTGTGTTAAGCTTGAATATTCCTCTGAGGAAACTATTTGGCTGATTCAGAAGGCCACAGCTATGGGCAACTGGTGACTGGCAACTTCATTACAACAATGTGCCCACTCATGCATCACATTTCCTACAGAATTTTTTGTCAAAACATCAAATCACCCAGGTGACTCATCCTACAGTAGCCCAGATTTGTTGCCCTGTAACTTCTGGCTCTTTCCAAAACTAAAATCACCTTTGAAAGGGAAGAGATTTCAGGCCATTGATGAGATTCAGGAAAGTATGGCTGGGCAGCTGATGGCAATTGGGAGAACTGTGTGAGGTCCCAAGTTGCCTACACTGAAGGGGACTAAGGTGTCACTTTCCTATGTACAGTGTCTCTTGTATCTTGTATCTTCTTCAGTAAATGTCCCTTTTCATGTTACATGGCTCAATATCTTCTGGACAGACTTCAAATACCTGCTTTCCTGGAAGAGTGTTTGGCACATTATAGGCCCTTGGTAAATATTTGCTGAATATATAAACAAACTAATATAAGGAGTTTTACTAGGATCTAAAAAGTCTGAATTTAGCCCTGACTGGTGTACTTAGTGGGTTGGACATTGTCTCACAGAGTGAAGGGTCACTAGTTTGATTCTCAGTTGGGGCGCATGCCTGGGTTGTGGGCCAGGTCCCCAGTTGGAAATTTGCAAGAGGCAACCAATCAATGCCCATATCGATGTTTGTCTCCCTCTCTTTCTTCTTCCCTTCCCCTCTCTCTAAAATAAATAAACTCTTTAAAATAATTTTTAAAAGGCTAGATTTATATTAAAAATAAAGAGAAGACTATGCAAGTATTGTTTATTATAATATCTATTATTAATTAACTTAAGCATACATCAAATAGTTTCAATCTAATTTTTAGTCAGGTGTTAATTTGCTAGTTATATATAGAAGAAATGAAGATGAGGCTAGAAAAAGAGATAGTCTGACTTTTGTGTGGAAAAAAACTACATTTTTGGTGCAGGTCTATAGTTAACAAAATATGTAAATTACCAAAAGAAGTGACACATCTGGGATTATACTTAAAACTCAAGGACTATGGTCAATATGGAGCCAGAAGTTTCACAGGGAAACATACCTGCATACAAAGTTTTAATTACCGCCTGGGGTTTGGGTTAGAGTCCATCAGAGGGATCATAGGCTCGGACATCTTCTATGTGTAAGAATTTTTTCAATGGGAAAGACTGAAGCTTGAGGGTAGAGAGAAGTAATGAACCAGAATGAGGAGGAGTACAGATGTGGAGGACAAAAGAAGCCCCTAAACTCAGGAGCAAAGCCCAATCTAGGACCAGAGAAGAATTACCCTCCTTAGACCAGTGCTGGTAACAATGAGAAGATCCCATTTGATGTACGCCAGTACATTTTAAGTGTTCTTTACAGTTTAGTTGAATATTAGTAATTTGACTAAAGAGCAGTGGCTTTTGTTACAGTAATATTTTATAGCAGCCAAGTAGCTTCTGGAATACTGAAAACTTTGGAGCAAACAATTCAATCACATACATTTCTTAGAATGAGAGTTGAGGGTTAGGAGTAGGGATGTATTTACCCATAGGGATATTCTAAGGTCATCTTGAAGTGGCCAGAACATTGGGTAGGGAGACCTGGGATTCAATACTGGCCCTACTATTCACTTCCAATTATGTGACCTTAGGTAAAGACATTGAACCTCCTGAGTTCTAAAAACTCAAATGGTTGAAAATAGATATTGTGTAGCAATTACGCAAAGGTTAAGTGCTTTTTCTATAAAAGTGCTTAATGCATTGCTGACCACGTAATATGCATTTAAAAAAGGATCTTCCAAATATTTCATTGCCCAAAGACTGTATCAGCAAATTACTTTTTTTGACAAAGTAAGGCCAACATGTTTATATCTTTGTTCCATTCTGATGAAACTGTCTCTGCCCACTAAATCACAAGGAAATAAAGTTGAACAAGGAAAGGGATTGGTGGACACTTCTCTCAGGCTACATATCTCTGTACCTTAACATTTTGCTGTCCCCTTTGATCATATTACATTGCACCCAAAAGTTTCCAGTGTTTTGCCTGTTTGGCATATGTTTATTCTGATCAAAGAATTCTAGGATAAAATATTTTCAAAGGTTCTACCTATTTTTTTAAATCTTGTGAATTTAAAATTAGAATCTAAATTTAAAATTAGAATATTAGGTACCAAACTGAATATTTTTTCAAGACAAACTATAAAGTATATTTTTATGTGATCTTGCCATGTTAGTAAGACCCAGTGTGCAAACCCTTGTTATTTTCTCTTACACATTTTTCTTAAAATATTGTTTCTACATCAAATTTTAGTTTAAAGATAAAAGTATTTTTAATGGTGCCTAATAATATTTATGTGTGAATATGTAATAAAGCATTAGTTGAATGAGTCATGTTAAAATGTAACCACAAAAAGGATTATTGGTTTGCCTATATAAACACTAGCAAAAATAGTTAATGTCAATTTACTTTTCTCAGTCTTATATCAAACACAAAATTGTTTAAATATTTTAGGTACATTTAATACATTAAAAAGAAAAAATTTCAACTGAAAAAAAGTCCATTTTATTCGTGTTTTAAACTTCAAGAATATTTGCTTCTGAAAATGAGCATCCTTAGTCCATCAATTGCATTAAATACATGTGTACAATGAAATACATGTGTACTAGTTAAATTTATATGTATTAAACTCGAGGCACTGAGCTCAGAAACCCAGATCTCAACATTTATTGTTTGGCTTAAGTTCTTCATCTGAAAAGATGGAAATAACCTAAAAAAATTGCAACATAGGTTGTATGAAGTGCTTTAGCCCAGGACATAGCATATAGCAGGACTTTAATGTTAGCTCTACTAATAGTGGTAATAATTGGGCTCTATCCCCATTCTTTTTTCTAGCCTGTAAGATTTAAAAATAATTTAAACTATATCAGGAACGTAGACCTGGCCTAAAATATCACATTATACTTAATTATAGATGACCTCTGCTTTGACTCTTTTATAAATATATTTTCACATTTGGTTTCAGCCTCGTACCTTATTTCCTTAGTTAAAACTGCTTCTTCATCCTAATGTCTGAAAAGATGCCAAATGACTCAGATAAAACTTCTCACTTAAGGTCACTTTAATTACAGCAGCAATAACAGATATATATATATATATTCATTAATAAAAGTATAATTTGTAGTTGTGTCCCTCTGAAAGTTAAGCCAGAAAATTATAGATTATATTAAGACATGAAAAGAAACACTGCTCACTAAGTCAGATGCTCTATTATTAAAAAATGTCATCCCTTATGAACTTCATAAATAGAAAACCCAGGAACAGAGTAACCATTTTAAAAAGTCTGGAGGGGATTCCATAACAACATTTAAATGCATTACTACTCAAACAATTTGATTGGATTATAAAATATTTAAAGCTGCAGCTGTAGTTGTGGTGTTTACTGTTGATTATTTTGATTTCAAAATATTCATACACAAAAAAGGTACAAGTTTACAGAAGTATTTATGTTGCACTGACAACTGCCCTATAAAATGAACTGTACATAATATATATTTAAATGAAAAGGGCAAAATTTAAACGAGCAAAATAGAATCATAGCTCTTTAGAAGTTCTGTCTCCAAATAGGAATAGTCAGGGCAGAACCAAAAAGGCCAAATACATGTTCCAGTTGAAAATGATACTGACCACACAAAATACATTAATGTGAATTCTAGTTGACATGAATCTTTACCGTGACCCACCACATGTGGTTCTTCGGAAATCTAAAACACTTTGCAAATATGAAAGCATTTATAACCTTACAACTCTAAAGTGATAATTCTATTGAATATTATTTGGTTTCTGAAGATCAGGCCCAGGATTACCTAAAGTGAATTTGGCTTCAAGGTGGCAAGCTTCATCAGCGTATACTATTATTACATATTTAAAGAAACCCAGTGAATAAACTAAAAAAGAAAAAAGAAAAGAGACAAGAAATATATACATATGTGCTCAGTAGAATAGTAAAATTATACGGAAAAAAGAATGCAGTTGAAAAGATTTCGGTTGCGCCTAAATTTGATTTTCTTGCCAAGACAGAAAATAGGAGAATGATGCTCAAATATCCTGATGAACAAAAGTAAATACCAGTTTCTGACTGAAACTTTACCATAGTCATTTGTGACAAGCTCTGCTTTTCATAGGAAGTTAGAACTGCACTGATGACACATACCACTAACAAGACAAACCAATGGATGGGAAACCCCTCCACTGTAAGGCTTCAATCTTAAGATTAATTCCCAAAGAACCATAATCCTGTAAGTACCCAGTTTTAACTCCAGGTTACCCTGCCTATGCAATCTGAATATTCACTATATCAAGTCACCCTCCTTAGCCCAATGTTGATAATCATAATATGGCACTTTTTGCATTTATAATATTACTTAATGCTCAAAAAAAATTTTAAAGAAAAATAAAACCCTCTGTGGTCACTATTCCTATTTGACAAATAAGAAGGGAGCTGACACTTGACTAATTGGGTATCTTGCCCCAGGTGGCACAGCTCATGTTGAGGAAGCTTTAGACCATGTGTTTTACTGAATCTGGGTTGCGTAGAGCTATTTGCCAAAGTGGGGAGTGACTCTCAGCTCTAGAGCTGAACTGACACGATTTCAAATCTTAGCTCGGTCACTTGGGGAAGTCACTTGAATTCTCTGAGCCTCTCTCTTCTCATTTGTAAAATAAGGATCAGAGTAGTACCTGCCTCATAAGGCTTCTGGAAGAATCAAAGGAACTACTGTATGTAAAGCATTGTTTTAGGAAGCTAAGTAAGTGAGAAGGAGAAACAAGCATAGGCAATGTTGGTTTTCAAATGTAGACTCTCCAGAGACATGCAACTAGTTAGTGAATCTTCTCATCCTAATTAGGGATATAACTATTATCTACTGAAATTAAGTCAGGTTCATATGCTTTAACATTTATTAGTAATCCAGCTACCTAGATAGATGAGATAAAATAAATACCTATGACATGGGAGGGAATTGGTTAAAATAAAAGAAACAATGTGTAGACAGAAGAGAAAGGCAAAGGGATGTTAGTACAGGTCCTGCTTCTTCTTTCACTTGATCAGCTTCCACTCTCTGGCCTCCAGTTCCTCCTTGTCTACTTTTATAATGATTACTTGTACTATAAATGGAAGTAGCTCAGGCTATGGATTCAGATAACTCAAGTTGAAGAGCAGTTATTGAGAGGGTAATCTCAATTAATATCACCTAGCCTTAATATATTTGTCTGCAAAACAAAGATTATAATACCTGCCTGTGTGCATTATTATGCATATGAAAACAATTTATTATATATGTATAAGTATGTGTGCATTTTATTATCTAAAACTGGTCATTTTAGATGCATATTGTGGACTTTTAGGTGGATTATTGCCTTAGACCTAATCATACTAAAGTTTTCAGAATCCTTGAACATTTAATTCTGGATAATGATATCTAGATATTTCAAACTACTCCAGGTTGGCATACTGAATTTCTTCACATTATTTTCACATTATCTTTTAAAAAAAGGGAATTTTGATATAGCCTTATTATAATGGCCAGGAAAAAAATGATTTTGAAGGTTTCAGAGGTACAAACATGCCCTTTATATTTTACATGCAATCCTAATATAGAGATCTTGCATTTGATAAACCATGTTTGTCTATAAATAGTGAAACAAACTTATGAGTCACACATGAAAAGTAATTAGACCTTGTAGCTGCCCTGTATATTCATGAACTAGAAGATATAGGTAGACAAATATAATTAGGTAAAGTTGGCAATTTCAGAGGCAATGTAGACTTTGAGCTCTATTAACTGAAGTTGAACATTAGATCACCAGATTTCAACTACCAGAAGTAATTAATTTCAGCATGTGAAGCTTAATTAAGGAAAGGCAAAATATATCACAAATTGTCGAAAAGTAAAGCCACCAACTGATGACACAGGACTATTTAAATATATTAAAGAAATGGTGCAGTATGTTAAGCATGTAATTCCGCCAAAATTCTCCCAGCTTTATTTTGTCTTCCTTTCCATATCCTTGGCTCTCAAAAATTCGTTCTCAGTTCTTTGGCAAAAGAGACTGGAAGAGACCAGAAGGAGGAGAGGGGGAGTGGACAGCTCATGCTAATGCCACTCTTGATTTCATAATTTTGTTAAAAAATCCTACTTTGTGCATATAAAATATAGTTCATTTCTTATCCTGAGAGTTACCCTGGCATATGGCTCAATTGGAAACATCAAGGTTTTTAGTTCTTTTTAAAATGACTTGCCTCTTTTGCAGACTTTTCTTCAGATGTATTGTCAATGCCACTTTTAGAGTCTATCACCCATGTATTGGTAAAAATCTTCTCATTTCCTGGCAAAGAAGGTCCTGACCATGATGGTAGGTGAATAGTGAAGAGGGCAAGTCTGGGAGTGACCATGAACGCATCCATCTAAGCAGTTTCGTTTTCAGGTATGATCAACCTCATGCTCTTGGACTTCATTGTAATGTAAAGGAGGTGTTCTTTAGAGGAAAAAATTATTTTCTATGTTTTTCTCTTCTGTTAAGTTAAACAATCCAAAGGCATCTCTTGAACTCTGGAATCATGTTCTGAGGCCTATATGCTTAATTGGAGGCCTATATGCTTAACTCAGTTCCATGAGTTCAATCCAATCCCAACTCTTCTTAATAAAGTACAGCGCCAAGTAACTTGTCTGCAAGAACATTCCTATGTATCTCAGGCTTTTCAAAATCGGTGTTGGGCTGCTGTGGTAACAACACAATAAAATAGCCAATTCCTTAAAGTTGAATGTGGACTGCAAGAAATAATACCTTGTTATGTTACCCACCTGAGATGAAGTGTTTGGTTACAAAAGTCTGAAAATACTTCTAATTTCATTCATCCTGACTGCTCTGCATTAGTCCGCGAGAAATCTTGGCTAGAGTCAATTGAACGCATAGGGTTATGGGATAATGGTAAATCCTTTGTAAAGAGAGAATGGAATGCTTTTACCTTTCACATAGCCTAAAAGTATGTATCAAATAAGGAGGGGTTTTTTAAACAATTTTTAAAGATATTTTATTTGTTTATCTTTAGAGGGGAAGGGAAGGAGAGAGGGAGAGAAATATCAATGTATGGTTGCCTCTTGTGTATCCCCTGCTGGGAACTGTCCTGCAACCCAGGCATGTGCCCTGACTGGGAATCAAACCACAATCCTTTGGTTCACAGGCCCATGCTCAGTCCACTGAGCTACACCAGCCAGGGCAAATAAGGAGGTTTTAATATGAAATAAAAGGTAAAGGTAAAAGACAACTGGAAAAAGCTAAGTAGTTTGTTTTAAAATTATTTTTTTCTAAATAGGTATAAAATAATAGAAATATTATTCTTTGCTTTCAATGCTAAAAAAGGTTTCAAGGATACTTTATAGCAGTGACTTTCAACTTGGTGGCTGTAATTTCTGAGGCCTGAGGCAATTGTCAGTCACTTTATCAAACTGGAGAGTATAGTAATAGTTTTAAGAGTATACATCTACTTCAGTTCAATATGTATATTCTAAAACTAAATATCATTTGTAAATAATATACATAGAACTTCATGTTGTAAAACAATACAAGTTATAAAAATTCATTCACATTTAGACACATACAAATGTCTACATCCAGACAAGGACTGTGCAAGGTTATATTTTTCCTTAGCAAACTCTGCATCTATTTTTCATTTTTCTTACCTGACAGGCAGCTAGGGGCTACAGAGTCAAATAATGAAGTTGTCTTTCATTTGGATATAGTTTATTAATGGCAAAACACTAATCCATTAATCAACTTAAAACAAGTCAGTAAATTAAAAAAAATCAGTATCTCCTTTAGTAATAGAGATCACATGCCTCTTTAAAAGGATCCATTATCTCCATGGGTTTCTCAGCTGAAGTTAAAAATCTAAAAATGCTTTCATTCATTTCTCATTAATATGCAAAAATATTCAAATTAGATAGTAATTAACCATCTACTCAGTAGAAAACCTTTTCATGTTAATTTATGATAAACTCAGTTGCTGCTTTGATTGAGATTGATTTTTGGTGTTAAGATCTATCCTGAATACAAAAAAGCACCTGAAAAACATTTTTAAACACCTAACGTATTGCTCAGCTAATTACATGGTAGCCATACCCACAGACTGTCCCAGAGAGAAGAGGAGTATGGTACCAAGTCAAGCACTGAAGAAGCTGTGCGTATACCCTTCCGTGTACTTGGTGTAACTCTCATCTACAGCAGTGTTTTTAGATGCTTTGGTTTAGCTGATTCATATTGTTTGGGGGTTTATCATTGTTTAATTCAGCCACCAACACACTCTAGATGAAAATGCCTAGATACAGAATTTCAATAAGAACTATGGGGAAAAATGTGGATATTTTTTACGTACTCTTAGGGATCAGTTGATTTCATGGGATATTTTGCTCAATGGACTCAGTATGATTTGTAAACAGACTTCAGTTTTCCTTTCTGCAGATGAGACACTGACCTCAGTAGCAGATGATGAAAGGGTGATTATCAGGCCAGTGGAAGTCATTGTCATTCTCAACAACAAAAGCTGGAGTTGAGTATCAGTGACCATAGTGTATGTAACTGAATCTTCATACACTGAAGAGTGCTATTCAAAACGTTGCTCCCTGAGAGTAACAAAACCATGGGGACACCGTTAGTGAACTTCTGTTAGCAGTTTTAAAAAGTATACAAAGGAAAACACCTACTACTTTCAGTACCTATTTGGTTGCAGAGATCAACTATGGGTGAGAATTCCCACAGCAACAGATGAAAAGGAAAATCTAACTCCAGCTGGGTAGAGGTGGCTGCCACAACCATCCATTTACAGGCACGTTATTGTGGGAGCACAATAGTACACATTGCATTATGACAAACTTTTTACCTTAAGTTTATATTTATATGCAATGAGATTTCAGAAATGATTTCATTTGCTCCTCTGACAGATACGCTGGGCAGATATATGCTTGTTTCCTAGGTAAAGAACATGAGCCTGGAGCAGCGTCCAGTTGCTCTCCAGTTAATCATTCCATTAGATGAGGAGAGACTAGCATTGGTGTTCTTTCTACTATTTTGTTCAGCTACCTGGTGTTTTTCAAAATGCCTCCCAAAGATGACCTCCATCAGCATATTCAGGGTCGCTTCTTTGAGATGCCAATTGCCAGGCTCTTCTCAGTTGGGCTGCAGAAAAGGAGTCTAGGTATTTCCCTTTTAAAATAAGCTGCCCAGGTAATTCTTCTGCACACACACATGCGCACACACAAGATTTTAAACTCACTGCCTATAACTCTGCCCCAGTAAACAGTTGATCTCCCACCCCTGCAAAGTGTGCATTATACCTTCAGGGAATGGGGCAAATGGGGAGAGTGATACCCTTATGTGGGTCCTCCCAGGGATTTTCTGACATGGTGAAATATAGGATAATTAGTAAGATATCCTGAAAACATTGTTCTGAATCTTTCTAGCAATGTCTAAGAAGGGTAATTATAGAATAATTATAATAGAATAATGAGCATAAGCCTAAACAAAAGGGAGACAAAGCTGCATTGAAAAAAGTAACACCTTAAGAATTTTTGAAAGGCACCTCGACAAACATGAGTGGTGAAATGATGGAAATTTGGAGAATCCTGCTAGTCCCCATAGGGTACGGTAAGTTCCCACTACAGTCAGTATGCATGCACAGGCTTTCTGAGAGGGTTCTAAACAACAGCATTCGCCATAAGCTAAGAGCTGCCATGATTTATGTTTTATAATAGCCCCTCCTTTCCATTTCCTGGTCAACGTTCTGGATGATTGTTCCACTTAGCACACATTCTCTAGTTTGTTTCTTTTGCTTCAAGTCTATTTTACATTTTCCTGTACTGAACTGCGCTTGCCATCTGCTGATCCAATTACTTATACAATCCAAATCCCTTTCAGTCTGATTGTTTTGTTCCTCATTATTTGCTCAGCCTCCAGTTTTAGTATCCTCTGTAAACTCTAAAATCTTGTTTACAATACCTCATCTGAATTACTTATATACAATACAACCCAATTAGCTCAAACTTCAGAAACCTAAGGCTACTTGTGTCTGAGGGGATTTAGATTAGTTGAGTAGATTTGGATCCTAAGAAAGGCCCGACAATTCATTCGTCTAAGGACAGCTGATCCATCAGGAGTTGAGCCATCTTCTTTAAATGAGAAGGAATCAAAAAGAAGGAAAGTTACAGATTCTGAAATGATACTATATGTAATATCATCATTGTCACTATCAACTTTATTTTTGTTACCAATCACTATTATCTCAGCAAATGTTGATGAAGTTCTCATCGTAAGATTATGCCTATTGAAACAATGAATCCATCCAAAGATGAGATTGAGGCCATGCCAAGGGGCCAACATAAAAGCTTTCATTGTTCAGTGTACTCCTTATTTACATCTGCTTTGGTAAAATAAATTTTTTTCTGCCAGATCTATCATTTGTATTTGATATCTTAGCACAGTTTCTTTTGAAATTTAGGTAGGCTTATTTTTTTTTTCCATATGTTATCTAGCAAATAATGGTAAGTTTAGGAACAGTAAATGGCTCATAATATGTTCACATGTTTAGTTTTCTTTACAAAATTCCTACTAAACCACTCAATTAGTAAGCAGTAAAGAAGTCTATGCTTCAATTGTGTGCAAAACTAAATAATTCAATATTCACTCATTGCTGTCCGAAATGCTCTTTCTCCTCCTCTTGTGAAAGCTTGTCATCTTTTAATATCAATTCAAAGGTCACTTCCTTTATAGAACCCTGGATCCCTCCCTGAGGCAAAATTATGCACTCTTTTATTTCTATACCCATTTACTTATTAGTTTCTGTTGTGGCACATGATATATTCTATATTGTTCCTTCCTTAGGTCCCCAGAGGGATCGTTAAACATTAATTGGATGGATGAATGAGTGAATGAATGAGTATTTAGTACTCAATTAAAAGTCTATAAAAATTGAGATGTTATAATAGTTATCTAACTCCACTTTTAACTGTGGAACTTAAGTCTTGCTGCAACTGTGTAATACTAACTGGGTTACTGTTGCCTGCTTGTCTATATACCTTACTTTGCTGGGCTCTCTCCTCACCTGATCACAGTTCTAGTTGAAACATCTGCCTCCCTGAATAGTATTCATGGTGTCTAGTTCCTTCCTCAAGACAGGCATATAATCCACCCATCCTTTTTGGGGACCCCATGTTCGTACTTCAACTAGAAGTAGTCTAAATCAATTCAGAAATGATAGAATTGAACATAGTCTACTGAATATCTTAATCAGAAAAACAGAGTTTCATATACATAATGCAAGTCCATTCTTTATCCAGCCCAGCCCTGAGGGGTGACTAACTCCCTGTAGCTTCTGTACCACCTAACAATCCCATTTGATATGTAGAAGATGCTGTCTCCTGTTAGTGTTTATCTCTCCTAAATGACACTTACCAACTCAACCAGACTTTAAACCCTTACATGGCATGCTTTTTTCCCCAACCCTAGCACAGGCTACCTTCTGCATAACAGATGTTCAGTATGTTCAATAAATGTTTATTGATAAACTATACTTGTTTTATTTCAACAAGTATTCACTGAGATGCTGAACTATGTACTTTGGGGAGAAGCCTGAGCAAGACACAGTCTTTGAATTCTTCAAGGAACTTTATCAAAAATGTAAGCAATTGTAAAAGGTGCTAGGAGACTTAACAGGAGGGAATCCCCAGTAACTTTGTAGTTGAAACTGCTCTTCCTGGACAACAAGGTATCATTTAAGTATCATCAGGTTGATGCTGATTGCAATAACAGCTCATTCTTACTTTCTCTGAATATTAACTTTTACCATTAACTTCCGTGGCTTGTACTTTAGATTATTCCTATCTAGTAGCTAGAAAAGGTCTCTATGAGATCCTTAGCTTGAAAAAAAAGACATTATCACATGCCCACACCCAAGTAAAATATATCCAATCCATGGAAGCAAGACAAGAGATGCATGCAGGTAAAGCTGAATGAAGATCACATATCTCTGAGCTCTTTTTTTTTCTTTTTAAAAATAGTCTTTCTTCTTTCTTTAAACTTCCTTATTACCTTTGAAAAAAGAATGGGCTTTCCTCTCCTTTAGGAGATAGCCCTCTGGCTGGGCTTGCTTTCCGCCCTAATAGTGATTTCTTATTCAAAGACACAATAAGGTGGGACATGATATTTTAGAACCTTCGGAGCTTTGTTCTGAGCTTGAGCAAACAGGCAGTGTTCAAGCTCAGAACAAAGGAGAGAGAGGCCTGAAATTGCACTTCAAGTGGGATCTGGAAGAGAAGACAAGAGTAGAGAAAGGAAGGGTAGAGGAGGAAGCAAACTAGGTTCTAACAGAGTATCTTTGGAGTCAATTCTTTTAGTTTTATTGGCTCATAATCAGTATTATCAGAAAAGAGTTTTACACCCCTTTACCTAAGTCTCCATGTTGTGCCTTTTATTATCAAGGGCTCATTTTCCTTGACTGATTTCCAGATAGCAGTATTTTCATTGAACTTTCCAATGTAGGTGTGATTTTTATATGCAAACATTTATTGATTCCCCCTCAGATTAGTTCTTGTTTTTGTAAAGGGCTTCACTTCTATTCTTCCTTCAGTGCTAGCATTATTCCTCTATCATCTCCAGTTGCCCTTTCATGTAATGAAACAACTCATTACTTTTCATACCAGATATGTATTTTGTGTAAAAAGTATATATAGGATGTTCATGTGTTCTAAATAAAAAATTAGGGCACATGGCTCCACAAAGTATATTTTCTTTGGCTTGTAAATTTTTTTCTTAGAGAGTTATATTGTGCTATAAAAATTAAAAAACATTTATATTTACATACAAAGAGTTGCCTTCATTGCAAAATATTATGTAAAAGTAAATGCATATTTCAGCTAAAGATATGTGTTCCAGTTACAATACTATTGCATTTTATTTTGTCCTTCATTGACTATTGAAATCGATGGCATATCTTTTTGTTCACACATGTTTGAAATTGGGTAACTCGGTAATACTTAATTCTGCTTAAATGTCCATGGACATATTTTGTAAATGTCAGAAAAATCAATTTGAATTATCAAGAAATAGCTTACTCTTTTATTGGTCATTGATAATTTTTGGTTCACAGACTGCCTCATCAGTGAAGGTGGCCATTGCATGCCTTATATTTGACAGCAAGATGCTGAAATTACCTTTCTTTTTAAAATACTAATTATTCTCAAAACAGATATCTTACATGACATTTGGATATCTTTTACTTTCAGAAACACAATCCTTTTATTAGATTACTTTCTGCACTGAAAAATATTCTCATACAAAATGGAAAAAATATCATCCAACAATTTTCAAAGAGTCTTCCTTCTTTCCTTCCCTTCCTCCTTATGTTATTTTTACATACTTTCATTCATGTGTTGATTCCTTAGAAAGAACATTTCTAAGTATATCTGCTGGTTACTAAGACTAAAGAAACAGACCAAGATGTTTCATAGGAGACAATGAGACAGAATAAAGCTAACTAAGCTATTTCACACAGAAATTACATTTGTATCCTGGACCTCATTTCTGACCTGTTTAAAAAAATAAAAAAACCTAAATAAAAATTACAAGTGAGAAGGTCATACATAACACTTTATACACTTTATTGTACACCTCTTAGGAAGAAACACAACCAAGGTATCTGGGTGTAAATACCTCCTGAGACCAAGTACTGATTCTGTTCCCTACAACAATGACTTTTATAGTGGGAATTCAGGTTTAATACAGAACTTTAGTTAACTAGAGAAACTTCAGATTCCATTGTAAGAAATCTGGTGACTGAAATGCTACAAAGTTGTGGTCATTCACAAAAGATGTGTCCTCTAAACCCCAAAATCAGCTAATTGTATTAAATGGAGTTGTCAGTGGCCTCAAATAATCTGCTCTCAAATTTCAGTGTTGAAAAACATATAGAGTGACATATTCATTTTCCACTGATGTTGATACTTTTATTTTAACATATAGTATACTGGGAGTGGCATGGCTGGACCGGACACACATTGTGTTTTAATTTGACCTGTTAGTACTTGCGATAGAATTAATTTAAAAAAAAAATCTTGCTTTAGAAACATGTATCATATTAAGAAAGGAAAGGGAATACTGAATTTGGTCCTTTTTATACATTATAAAGGTATTTTTCAAGCCACCTGACACATTTGTCTATATCGATTAGATGACATAAAACTGACATTGTCTGACCTGTCTAAATCCATCAATTGCTAAGCTGTTGACACCTGATTCCCTAAATATAAATATTATTCATAAGATTTTTTACTAAAGAAATCAATAATTACGTGCATGTGAAATTTGCATTATTGCTGTTGTTAACAGTGCCCTTTAGCTGGCCACAGATTACACTCTTCTGCTTAGGCTGCCATAGATGATAAACATTTCATTAACAGCATTTAGCATGTACACATGGGATACCATGTCCCCAAGAGTATACATGTGAAGTATAAGGAACCTTTTCCATGTTAGGGTAAGTACATATCCCCTATAGTTTTCATTGTATTTTTATTCTGGGTGCCAAAAACCCTTCCATTAAATATGTCTTGCCCACTTAAAAACTGCTTTGTGGAGATGGCATGTCTTAATTGTTCCTGAGACAATGCATAATGCATTGCTGTGATCGGCTTTCGGTTAAACTAATAGGGAGGCAAGCTGCCGCCTAGCTTCAGCAGATTTTAAAGCACTAATGAAACACACTGTACTTGAAAAAAGAAAAACCTGTTATCAGAGGGGAAAAAAGATTCCATAAAAGCCTTTCTGTGTTTTAGTTTTTACAAATAAAAACAGATATCAAATGCATTTCACTGAGTGGCAGTAAAGTGCCTATTGTCTTCTATACATAATATATTTCAGGTCCAAGAACAGAGAAAACTTGGTGCCAAATTTTCCAAAGCAACTAATTTGTGCATAAAAATTATGCAAAAGAAGAAAAAACCAGCTAGTTGCCCTTACAGATCAGGCAGTTGTGCATGTAAAACAGGCAACAGCATATTTTGCACCAGCAATTACCTTTCTTGCACCTGTGAGTGCCTGTTTTGCATATGTAAGTAGGTCCCTGTTTATTGCATTTAAAGCAGCTACCTCAGCTTCTTTAGGTAAACTTTATGTTTTTACTAAATGTCACTCCAAAACAAAAAGAGGGGAGCATTTCTATGGTGGGTTTATGTGTTTCTGTGCACGTGTATGCCTGATGTATGCTTTTGAAATAACTGTAAAATTGATGCTAACTTCATTTGATTTTAAGTACTGTACCTTGCAGGGTCATGTTCAGTGATATAAAATGTTTCATTTTGGTTTTATGACATAAATGTCTAAATGTCCTGCTGCTGAGATGTATCAATCAAATCAAAGGTTCAAATTTAATATTATCCAGGTGCCAGGATGAGAGGGAAAATGATACTTCAGTTCACAGTCAACCAACACAGAATGTCTTCACAGTCAATAACAGGCTCCTACATGCACCTCTTGCAGAGCCATTACTTCAGGGTTCATAAAGTGAGATGCAGCACTTCCAACAATTCAGTAGGTTAGTTTCCCCATAATATGTACATATACATACACACACACACAAAATGTTACTTGCATGAGAAAGAGAAAAATATCAAATTCACTTTTCATACGCATTGTAAGCAATTAAAATCCAGTGTTTCAAGGAGAGTTCACAGCTTTTTAATAAACCAAAGTAACCTCAAATCTGTTTTTATAATCCCACTGCATCTAGTAGCTACTCACTCGGAAGCTATCAAACTGAGCGTTCGAATACTTCTTACTTACCTATTATCTATCATTATGTTTCCAAGAGGAGCACAAGACATGATTGATCCAGTTGACCACACCACTAGGCACAGGTCTAGGAAGCAACATTTCAAGCAAGACTATCCAATTGGATTTCATTATTTGCCAATTTCATGGCAAATAGCATACTCTATTTGTTGAACTTCACACTAGCCAACTGCATGAGGAAAGTTTATGGTCATGGGTACAGATTTTAGATCTAAGAATGAAGAGATCTGCCCCAAAATCAAGGAAGGGAGTCTTGCTTCTCTCTTAAGGCTCTAGAAAAGGCCCTTTGAAGTTGTGGCATGATTGTCTAATGGTCATAGAACTTCTGGCCCTACCATAAGAACAAACTTTGCCACAGATACATTGTCATTCATTAAGTGTGGCAAGCTATAGCATATAATACTGTAATTGAGAACCTGGCTACTTAAAAGGCCAAGGGCATGATAAGCCTAAACCCACCAGACAATAAAAGGGAAAGAAGAAAATGTGTAGACTTAATACAGAGAGATCTGATCAGGTCACTGAGCAGGAGTAGAAAGGGACAACAGGAGGAGGTTGCCGGGGGCAATAGTAAACAGCCTAGCACGGGATTAGCTGAGAAGCTGAATGCCTCCAGAGCCCATGGAGTTATGGGCTAGAAGATTTAAAACTGAAGAAGGGCTCTCAGGCTGGTTCACTGGCTCTCTCTCTTCTTCCCTGAGGATGCCTGGATGATTGTGGTGCAGGTGCCTGCACTTTCCAAAGGACAGTGATTTGGATGGATTTGGGATAGGAGAAGAAACTCTGGGTGCAGCCTAGGATGGGGCTGGCCTGGCAGAGGGTGGCAGGGTGATTCTCCTTTGGGTGTTCTAGAGGGGATGAGCTGTGAGGCAGAAGCCTGCCATTCTTCCAAAATTGTGTAGCTTTTGAATCTTATGTTGTTTTAGTTTGCAAACTAACCCTATAAAAATAAGCTAATTAAAACTAATAGGGGGACTGATAAGAACTCAGGTGAGTTTAGCCCTAATTGATGGTCTTAAGTGAATAAAGCTGTAACTAAAGAATAAAGAATTTGGCCTTCATTGATGGGCTTAAGTGACTAATGAATGTGGAAAGCTGTTTTTTCCAAAATTGTGAAGTCTTTGAATAAAGACTCCTTTCCTTTCTCACCAAATCTTTGCCTCTGGAATTTTGCAATGGGCAGCAGGACCCCAATTGCTTTTGGTAACAGGCTTTTTTCTCTCTTCAGACTGTCTTTTAGCCAAGAGAAAAGTTTGCATAGTAGGCATACTTTGCCCTAAAGGTTAAAGAAATAATAATTTTCTGCACATACAGAATCATTCCTCTAAACCAGGAGTCGGCAAACTCTTTCTGTAAAGCGACAGATAGTAAACATTTTAGGCTTTGTGGGCCATATGGTGTTGTTACAAGAAGTCACTTTGCCATTATGGCAAAAAGCAGCCATAGACAATAATGAGAATTAAATGAGGTGGCTATGTTCAATAAAATTTTATTTACAAAAACAGGCAGTGGGCCAGATTTAGCTTGTGGGCTATAGTTTGCTGACACCTGCCCTAAATGAAAGAAAGAAAAAAGAAAGGAAGAAGGAAGGAAGGAAGAAAGGAAGGAAGGAAGGAAGGAAGGAAGAAAGAAAGAAAGAAAGAAAGAAAGAAAGAAAGAAAGAAAGAAAGAAAGAAAGAAAGAAACTGTTATGGTTTTAGACAAAACCCATGGCTATATAAAAGTAACAGATAATGTTTGCCATTAATTATGTCAACATTCACATTTTCCTTCTTAATGATATCTGTCTTGTGGAGATGTCTGTAGTTACAGTCATGTACAGGGTCACTAACTCCACGTTTCTTTTTCTTTCCTACTCAATGTTATATCCTTTATTCTAGTTGTTAACACTAGATAAATAATGGTTAGTTTTATGTATATGTTTGGGGGTGGTGGGTATTATATAATTAGGCACAAACACTTTGGCTATGTGTGGAAAAAAGAATAAAAAGCAAAGAAATTAATCAAAGTTCTCAGGATCATTTGGATAGAAAAGTATTTGAAAACAGGAAAAACATTATTTCCTTAATTCATGTATTTGATGAATAAGTGAAACAGCAAAAAAGTACCCTCTTCCCTGTTCCTTTTTATCAAAGATGAAGAAGGAGGAGGTATAAGAAAAAGAGAGGAGAGGTAGCAATGCCTACCATATATTAGGCATGGTGCTAAGTGTTTTTCATTCTTTTATTCTAGCAAATTTATTTTTAGAAAAATGTCTGCAATGTAGAAGTTGGCTGTTATTAAAGCCAATTTACACATGAGAAAACTGAGGTTTAGCAAGAGTTTAGTAACTTGCTCAAGGTTACCCAATTAAAAGTGACAGCAGAAATACTCTGAAAATACTTGATCTGTATTTATATGAAAAAATGTTTCTTAACCACATAACATGAATTCACCAATCATGTATCAAATTTAAAAACCAAGACATATCAAGTAGAGCAATAAAAGACATATAATTTCTCATTTGAAGAAAAATATTGTGTTGATAATCATTTCTCTTGGATACTCTTTATACCCTGAATTGTAAGCAAAACCAGATTATAAGTGTACAGGTACCTCCTCAAATCTCCTGCTTTAAAATTTCCCATTGAGAGTTCCAGCCAAGATGGAGGCATTGATAGAAATGCTTCACTTCCTTGTACAACCAAAAGAAGACTAACAACCAATTTAAGAAAAATAAACAACCAGAAGTGACAGAAAATCAAACTGCATGGAACTCTGACAACCAAGGAGTTAAAGAAACATTCACCCAGACTGGTAGGAGAGGCAGAGATGGAGACTGAGCAGAGAGGACATGGGGAAAGGCAGCAGACCATGAAGGCGATGCAGGGCTGGCTCACTGCAAAACTAGCTGCAAAATACTGCAGGGGTTGCCATGGTAGGAGGAACTCCCAATCTCATAGATGGGTTCATTGGAAAGTGGAGCTAGAGAGACATTGTTCCTTCTCTGACCCCACCCCCCACACATAGCATCACAATGCAGCAAAGAGGATTGACCCATCCTGGAAAATACTTAAGGCTCTGCCCCCTTACAACACAACAGGTACACCAAGACAAAGAAATATGGCCCAAATGAAAGAACAGATCAAAACCCCAGAAAAAGATCTAAGCAATGAGGATATAGACAACCTATCAGATGCAGAGTTCAAAACACTGATAATCAGGATACTCGCAGAACTTATTGAGCTCAGTTGCAAAGTGAAGGAAGAAATGAAGGCTACCCAAAGTGAAATAAAGCAAAATATACAGGGAACCAACAGTGAAGGGAAGGAAACAAGTACTCATATCAACAATCTGGAACAAAAGGAAGAAATAAACATCTAACCAGAACAGAATGAAGAAATAAGAATTTTTAAAAAATGAGGAGAGGCTTAGGGACCTCTGGGACAACTTTAAACATTTCAACATCTGAATCATAGCAGTACCAGAAGGAGAAAAGAAAGAGCAAGAAAATGAAAACTTATTTGAACAAATAATGAAGGAGAACTTCCCCAGCCTGGCAAAGCAAATAGACTTCCAGGAAGTCCAGGAAGCCCAAAGAGTCCCAAAGAAATTGGACCCAAGGAGGAACACAACAAGGCACATCATAATTAGGTTACTCAAGATTAAAGATGAAAAGAGAATCTTAAAAGCAGCAAGAGGAAAGGAGATAGTTAGTGACAAAGGAGTTCCCATAAGACTATCAGCTGATTTCTCAAAAGAAACCATACAGACAAAAAGGAACTGGAAAGAAGTACTTGAACTCATGAAAGTCAAGGACCTACATCCAAGATTACTCTATCCAGCAAAACTCTCATTTAGAATGGAAGAGCAGATAAAGTGCTGGAGTTCATCATCACCAAGCCCTTATAATATAAAATGTTAAAGGGACTCATCTAAGAAATAGAAGAAGATCAAAAACTATGGACAGTAAAATGATAACAAACTCATAACTATCAACACCTGAACCTAAAAAACCAAAAACAAAATCTAAGCAAACAGCTAGAAGAGGAACAGAACCGAGAAATGGAGATCACATGAAGAGTTTTCAGTGCAGAAGGTACAGAGAATAAGAAGCATAATTGGTGGGCTTAAAATAGATGGGGAGATTTTAAGAATGGCACAGGAAATAGAGAAGTCAAAGAACTTATATGTACAACCCATGGACATGAAATAAGGGCAGGAGATGGAGGAAGGCAGGTAGGTGCAGGGTAGAGGAGGGATAGAGGGGAGAAAAAATTGGGAGAACTGTAATAGCATAATCAATAAAATTTACTTTAAAAATTAAAAAAACATTTTCCCATCGATAGCTCCATTGGTTGCCCCTTTTCAGACCCCTCTGACTATGACATCTTGTCTAGTTTGGGACCAATAAACTGCTATCATATCTACCAGCATAAGGCCTGGTACATAATAGCCACTTTCCTGGAAAAATTTGTTTGTGTATATATACTTACAGTGTGTATAAAAATAACCCCACATAATTACTCTCTCCTGCCAGTCAATTCTGTTGACTGTACCTATAATGTATGCTGATTACCATATTTCAAATTCTGCTCATATTATTCACCTTATTTGAAATACCTTTCTTTATCCTAGTCCTCTTTATGGATTCAAATCAAAGAATGAAAGAATAAATGACTCTTTAAGCTTCTGCTCAAAATCAACACCATCATCTCTACTTAGATTCCTTTCTTTGAAGCCAGTAGCATGGCAGAGCTGCACACACCTCTCTGGGAGGGGCATTCCAAGCCCCACTGCCACAGGCAGGAATGTCTAACCCTCTCACAGGGAAACAGAGAATGAAATTTGAGAACAATAAAAAGACCTATTGGAGCAAAAAAATAATAATTTAGCTAGGAAATTTAGAGGCACATGGAAAATTGGTGAATTTTGTTGTTACTGCCACAGTTCACACTTCTGGTCATCCAGTATCCATTTTCTTCCTCCTTCCTACACACAGAACACAGCCAATGCCTCATCAAGGGAGATATGACAAGGTCTCATGAAGTCATTCTGTCCAACTCAAAGTCCAGGAGTGCCAGAATTCTCCATCTGGTCCAGATGTGGTTTCTCTTTGCCTAAAGACCTATGCCCTAAAAGGAAAAACAAAATAAAAAAAAACCTTTACATCTAAGCCCTTCCCTACCACTCCACCACCACACATGAGAGCAGGAATAGTAATAAGACAGATAAACAATGGAAAGTTGAAGAATGGTATATTATTTTGCTTGGCCACCATAACTAAATACCACAGACTGGGTGGTTTAAAAAAAAAAAGTCATTTTCTCACAGTTCTGGAGACTAGAAGTTCAAGAGCAAGGTGTCAGCAATTTAACTTTTTCTGAGCTCCCTCTCCTTGGCTTGCATTTAGCCAACCTCTTGCTGTATCCTCATGTGGCCTTCACTCTATGTGAACACATCCTTGGCATATGTGTCCAAATTTCCTCCCCTCATAAGGGACACCAGTTGGGTTGGATTAGGGCCCACCTAACAGCCTCATTTCATACCAGTCACCTCTTTAAAGTTCCCCTGTTCAGAGGCAGTCACATTCTGAAGTTCTGAGAGTTAGTGCTTCAACATTTGTATTTGGTGGGGGACACAGTTCAGCCCACAGCAAATGGGAAACATAGTCAGTAATTTAAATTCTACCCTGGGAGTGGGCAGGTTCTTTGACTACACCCTGATTCTGCTCTGGAAGAAAATTCTTTGCCCATTGTTCTCTGTGGCCCCTAGGTTTTTCCTTTTTCATTGTCTTCTTTGACAGTGTCTTTGGTAGTCATAATGGAAGAGGCCCTCCTTAGAAGCACACAGTTTTCTAGCCCAACTCTAGCTTCTGGAAGATATGGGCTCAAACGTTGTTTTAAATTTGAAACAGTCAAAGTCTTTTAAAATCTGAGGTAAAAAATTTTTAAAGCTTTTATTTATTTATTTTTAGACAGAAGGGAAAGAAGAGGAACATCAATGTAGAGTTGCCTCTCACGTGCCCCTCACTGGGGACCTGACTGGCTATCCAGGTACGTGCCCTGACTGGGAATCAAACTAGTGACCCTTTGGTTCATAGGCTGGTGCTCAATCCACTGAGTCACACCAGCCAGGGCTGAGGTAAGAATTTTATGAACAATTCATTTTCCTAAAAATTTACCAGGCTTTTAATGTTTTTGTTCTAATAATGCCAGTCTTCACACTAAAGTTTTCACACTAAAACTTCAAGATACTGTTATCAGATCTACTTTATTTCCTAAGTTGGTAAATTCAGCATCTTCCACGTTCTCTCTCCCCTATTTCTCTCTATCTCTGTGGTAAACAGAATTGTGAGATGGTCCCCAAAATTGCCATCCCTGGAGTCCATGGCCTGGGTAATACCCTCCCCACAGTGGGATTGAGACAACTGAATGTGTGGGATCTCATTTCTGACATTATGTTATATGGTAAAGACAAAGGAATTTTTACAAATGCAATTATAGGCCCTTGTAAGTTGACTTTGAGTTAATCAAAAGATAAATTATCCTGGGTGAGCCTATCCTAATAAGTTGAGTCTTTAAAAGCAAGTCAACAAGTCAGTCACTTGAAATAGAAGAGACTGCCTCTCACTTTCTGGCCCTGAAGAAGTAAGTTCCCATGAGTTCTGCAGATGGAAGGAAACGAATTCTACCAACACTGTGTGGGCTTAAAAGAAAATCACAAAATCAGATGTGACCAAAGCCCTAACTGACACTTGATTGCATTTTGTGAGATGCTGAGCAAAGGACCCAACCAAGCCATGCCCAGAACCCTCACCCATCAAAAGGATGGGACAAATGAATATATATTTTGGGATTTTAACAGATTTACTAAGGTATAACTTACAAATTATAAAATTGGGGGTGTAGTTTTAGCAGAAAACTAATACATGTTCTTTCTATAACAATAGAAGCTATTTTAAGGCTCTTATAACTGAATGGGAAGGCTTAAAGTTATTTTGATTTTTTGGCCCTAGTCATTTTATCTTCCTGCCACCTTTTATTGAACATTTGATCCTCAAGGCCTTTGTTAGTATTATTTCCAACCCTTCAAAGCCCACCTTGTATTTCTTGTCATCCCTGCTACAAACCAGATACTTTTTTTCTGAGCTAATCTCACCCTTATAATAACAGCATACATGGTCTAAGATGCACTACAGATGTTTTCTAATACCTTGACCTGGAGTTGCCAGCTCAGTATCACTAGCATAATCTGTTTCCAAAATTACTTCTGATGGCAGTTTTCTAAGTAATTTGTCACTATAGAACAAGGATTGCCATTTTTTGCAGCCTCCATTATGTTTCCTTATTGTCTATCTCTACAACTTAATGCATTCCCCCATTTCTGCTACCAATTTCTGAGTTGGTTGTCATAGGCTAGATGAAATTCCAAATTTCAGAGGCTTAATACATAAAAATTTTTGGTCTTGTTTTTGCCCACTTACAATCCAGTATGGGTTGAGCAACCCTCTTCCATCTTATAGCTTCACCATCTAGAACTCATAGGCATTAGGATCCCCCTAGTAGAGGAGGAGGTGGAAGAGGCACATTGACTCTTAACTGCCTTAACCTGGAAGTGACACATTTTACGTCCACTCATGGTCTAATGGCTAGACCTAATCTTATGGCCCCAATCTATAAATAAATGAAAGAAAAACAGGTAAGTAAGAGAGCAGTGGGAATATTTGGTGATCACATTCTCTGCCATAGGTGGACTTAAACACATGCTCTATATACTTTTCTAGTTAATTTTTCTCATCATTGATTTCATGTAAGAATTGGGAGGGAAATCAGAGGTTTTAGGAAAATGAATCAAGAAGCAAGCAGAGCAGAACCAGGGTACAAACAGGAGAAAAGAGGAAAACCTCAGGGAAGAGGGAAAAACAAGAGAAACTAAAGGATCAGCTTATCTGTATTTTGTTAAAGCCCTTCTGAGGTAAATTTGTTTCCTTCAGGAATGCAATATCTCCTTGTCTCCTAAAGAGTCCATGCAGTGACCTGGTTTCCCTCCATGTGCTGACGAATTACTGAAAAATTCAAAGCATGCTTCACTTGAGCACAGTAGTGCAAAGTTAATTTGATGTACCAGTATAAAGTTTTATAGATTCACCTAAGTGTACTGCTGCACTTGTAAAGTATGAGATTACATGCCACAGCTGTACAATAGTGTTTATAAGATAATACAAATAACTGCTACAGAGGTTTTTTAGCACAGTTATGAAAAGTATCAACATTGAACTTTCAGCAAATCACAGAGGTTTTGCATTGGACATTTCTCTTTGGATAATACTAATTGGGGCTCTCCTTTTTGTGGCTCACTTTGGTAAACACCCAGGCTCAGATTGGATAGAAACAATGCAAAAAATCTGGAGAAACAAGTCAAAAAATTAGTGAAATATTCTAATATAGTCTTTAAATGAGTGAATATAAATATTTGAATATTTACAGGTGGCAGCTATTTTGCTGACTTTTTGCTTTTTCATTTGTCACTGTACAAAGTCTAAATGCTATTGCTACAGAGACTGTAAATGTTTTATTAAATTGAATGACAGCTTGCTTTGGTAGGAAAGACCATTGTTCTGGGATTCAGGATCACAAGGTTCAAGTTTCAGAACAGTCATTAAGTGGTTGTGTCAGCTCCAGCATGTCACTTCACTTTCTGACATCCTGATTTCCCTCATCTTTAAGTTGGAAATATCAGTGCCTTTCAGACTTTCTCATGAGGATCTAAGGATGTTTCCATGGTCTCTCAGAAATATATATGTCCTATTCAGAGGGCCCAGAGACATATGAAAAAATGCTCAGCATCACCAGCCATCAGAGAGATGCAAATTAAAACCACAATGAGATACCACTTCACACCAGTCAGAGTGGCCATCATAAACAAATCAACAAACAACAAGTACTGGAGAAGATGTAGAGAAAAGGGGACCCTAGTGCACTGTTGGTGGGAATGCAGACTGGTGCAGCCAGTGTGGAAAACAGTATGGAATTTCCTCAGAAAAACTAAAAATGGAACTGCCTTTTGGCCTGGCAATTCCACTGCTGGGATTATATTCTAAGAACCCTGAAACACCAATTCATAAGAACCTATGCATCCCAATGTTCATAGCAGCACAATTTACAATAGCCATGTGCTGGAAGCAACCTAAGTGCCCATCAGTAAGTGAATGGATCAAAAAAACTATGATACATTTACACAATAGAATACTAAGCAGCAGAAAGAAAGAAGGAACTCCTATCCTTTGCAACAGCATGGATGGAACTGGAGAGCATTAAGCTAAGTGAAATAAGCCAGGTAGTGAAAGACAAATACCATATGATCTCACCTTTAAGTGGAACCTAATCAACAAAACAAATAAGCAAGCAAACTATAACCAAAGACATTGAAATTAAGAACAAACTGACCATAACCAGAGGGATGATGGGAGGAGATAATGGAGGGGAAAGGGGGAAGGGATTTCAGGAACAACTATAAAGGACACATGGACAAAACCAAGGGTGAGTGGAATCATGGGAGAGAGGTGGTGATGGCTGGGGTGCAGGGGAATAGTGAAGGGGAAAATGCAGACAACTGCACTTGAACAACAACAACAACAAAAAGAAATATCTTTGTCCTAATTCCTGGGACCTACACATATGCATGTGTATTACTTTACATGAATAAAGGACTTCACGTATGTAATTATGTTTAGGAGCCCTAAGATAGGGTGTATAACCTATATTACCCAGGTGGGCCAAATTAATCCCAGGAGCCCTTAGACATGAACCTGGAAACCATGATGGTGAGTGAAATAAGCCTGTCAGTGAAAGAAAAATACCATATGATCTCACTTATAAGTAGAATCTAATGAGCAAAATAGAATCAGAGACATAGAAACATGGGACAGACTGACAAATGTAAAACTGACAGCTGTTTTTGTGGGGACTGGTTGAAAGAAGGCAAAGGGATTAGTCAAAGAACATATATGAATGACCCATGAACACAGACAATGGTGTAAGGATTGGCTATGGGAGTGGGAGGCTGGCTGGGTTGGGGGGTGGGAACGGGAAAAATTGGGACAACTGTAATAGCATAAAAAATAATTTTTGTAAAGCTGCTCAAAGTTTCATCAGCTAGAGTAGAAGGATGCAAATGAGATGTAGCAGAAGGGGAAGTCAGAAAGATTCCAACAGTGAGGAAGATTTGACCCACATTTGCTGGAATGGGGTCAGGGGCTCCTTGAAAAGCATGAGAATCAATGCAGATATTGTGTAGAAGCAAAGACTAGCCCTTGACTGACATTCAGCAAAGAAAGGAGGACCCAGTTCTACAAGTGAAAAGAAATGAATTGGATGAAAGAAGGTGAAGGGATTAGCCAAAAATATTATATATATATATATATGAGACATATATAAATGATATACACATATATAAATGACATGTACATATATAAAATGACATATACATATACATATATACATATATATATATATAAATGACACAGTATAGTGGTAGCCAGAGGGAAAGGGGGTGGAGAGCCTGGGTGGAGGTGAGCAAAGGCTGGGGATGGGGGGAGATGGGGGACATCCATAGTAGTGTCAACAATAAATAAAGTTAAAAACAAAAGAAGTGAATCCCACTAATGATCTAAATGAGCTCGAAAGCAAATTCTTCCCAGAGCCTTCTCTAAGAGTCCAGCCACCCAACACCTTGATTACAACTTTTCATGGGCCTGGCAGTCAAGACAGGTCCTGTTAGAATATTCTAATAACATGGGCCCCAAATTACATCATTTTGTGACATTTTTGTACACCTTACTTTTTCTTTCCCTTTCTCTTCAGAGGTTTCTGCACACTTGATATATTTTCTTGTTCTATAAATACATCAATATTTATGAGTGTTTTGTTACTCTCTCCTAAAGGATATATTACCAGAGAAATTCTCACCCATCACCAACTCATAATCCCAAGGGCATATTCAAATAAAGTTAGAAGTATTATATTCCTAGAAATAGATTTAAAATAATATCATTTATACAGCAGTTCCTCAACTAATGTTGTTTTATTCAATGCCATTTCATTGTAATGTTGATGAGAAAAAAATCAATTCTCAGCTGAACCACTGTCTGTGTGGAGTTTCCATGTCCTCCCACGTCTGTGTGGGTTTCCTCTGGATCCTCTGGTTTCCTCCCACATCCCAAAGGTGTGCATGTCCACTGAATTGTGACTATGCTGTCCCAGTCTGAGTGAGTGTGGGTGAGAGTGTCCTGCAATGGAAGGGCATCCTGTCCAGGGAAGACTCCTACCTTGTTCCTTGAACTGCAGGGATGGGCTCTGGCCACCTCTGACCCTGAACTGGAGTAAGTGGGTTGGAAAATGATGATCTTACTTGTTGGTATTAATCTTTCTTCAAGGTAGGTATAGCTCACATTTATTTTAATGTTTAATGTTAGAAGCATTTGAGGGTTTTTATTTAGAACTTTGATGATGTTTTTGTGACCCAGACCCAAAACTTCTGCCTGGGAACTGGGACCATCTCCACTAACACCTAAAAGTCTACAGTAGATTTGTCTGTGGATATGCTTCCCTCACATCTTCCATGACAGCTTGGTTCTCAACTTAGAAGTCAATGATACCTTCATGAGCTTTATATTCTGAACTTCTCATCAGATGTAGTTGGATGATGTGATCTGTTAAATTCCCCAAGGACAGAGTGTTGTGTGATCATAAAGCTTCATGCTTATTATATACAAGCAGCTCAGAGTTTAGAAACCTTAGGAACAAAAAAAAGCATGGGGGAGGGGGTGATATAAATGTATGAAGAGGGTGATCCAGAAACTATGAGTCTACATGTTTCTTTCATCATCTCTATTACCAGGTTTGGCCTACTTATAAAGGAGAAAAGAGAGTTTTCCTCTTACATGATTTGTTGAAATTGATGCTGCTTACTTTTGTCTTGGTTATAAATACGTTTTGCTCATTTTGAGAGTTTGTCACATTCCTTTATGATGGATTTATCTCCTCTTTTCTCATTGTCCCATGTCTATGTATGAACTCTATTGATAGGACAATTTACTTTTGATTCATTAGTCCAGGAAGGAACTGGATAGTTCCAACAATCCAAAAAAGGAAATTGTTTTGAATCTATCCCATGAAATATGCCAACTATTATTACATTACGAAGGTAATATTAGAATTGCAGTTATAGACTAAACAATACTTTCTTCCATCTTAAGCAAGTTGTCATAGTTTCCGAAGTTCATCTTTCACATATAGTCATTTATTTATTTTTGCACTTATTTCTGAGACATAGTTAGGTTAAATGTGATGCTCATTTATAGATAAAGAAAGTGAGATATGAGGGGTGACTTGTTAATAGCCACACTGACAGAGGAAGACATTTCCACCAGTGAGTAGAAGGAAAAAGGTAGTAGAGGAAAAAATGTCTTTTGACTATAAATTCTATTCTTTGTGCATTACAAAAAATATAATACTCTAGTATCACTACCATAATCCACCTTTGTTTATAAATAAAAGGAGTTTTCAGAGATAGTGAATGGAAATTTATTGTCATAAGGAAGATTGTAAGAGATAATACTACATAAGGTAACTGGAATTCAGGTCTTTCCACAGCAGGACATTTCATTTTATATTCTTCCATATATTCCCCAACTCCACCTTCATGATGCTTCATTATTTCAACACTGGTTTCAGTGTTCAGAACACAATGGCTCCTCAGCAAAATTTACCTGTTTAACTGTATTTATATTCCTGCCATCTTCTGGGTACTCCTTACTAATTTGAGAGCTTCAGGTTAGGGACCTTCATTCTCTTGGCCAGACATTTAGTGGAATTTTCAACACAAACAAGGAAATAATTATGCAATGCATCTTTTTCACCCAAATCTTCTAGAAATCTGGAGTCATTGAAGAAAGCAATTAATATGACTTCTTTGTGATTCCATTCCATTCACAATGAGTTCTACACAGGGAAAGCATCTTTCCCTCACCCAACCCCATGAGTTTGAAGATGAAGGAATGAAGATTAAATGGCCTGTTGAAAGCCATTCAAATTTTGCATGGAAGTCCTTTAATTAGCGCATACCATTTTATTGAGATAATATGTCATATAACATTGTGTAAGTTTAAGTTATATGTACAATGTTTTCATTTGATAGATTTATGTATCACAATATGACTACCACTGTAGCTCTAGCTAACATCTCCATTTTAGCACATAATTATTATTTCTTTTTTGTGGTGAAAACATTTAAGATCTAGTTTATTAGCAACTTGGAAATACATACTAGTGTATTATTAACTATAATCAGTGCTGTGCATTAGATCTCTATAACTTAGCCATCTTCTAACAGCAAGTGTTTACCCTTTGACCAGCCTTTCCTTGATTCCTCTAACGCCCATCCCCTAGCAACTGCCATTCTACTCTTCATCTCTACAATTCAGTTTTCTGGAATCCACATATAAGTGATATCAGACAGTATTTGTCTTTCTCTGGATGACTTACCTTATTTTTTGGACTATAAGATGCAATTCCCCCAAATTTGGGAGGAATAATGGTTGTTAATGCTGCTGTTGAATTCTGTTTACATTTACATTGGTGAAATATTATGTTACTTATGTTATTAAATATTTTACCACATTTTTTGCTTCAATTTTTTTCTTATTTTCCTCTTCTAAAACCTAGGTGTGTCTTATGGTCCAAAAAATATGGTACCTCACTCAGTGATGTCATCCAGAGCTATTTGTTTTGTGTCCAATGGCAGAATTTCCTTCTTCCTCATCAAAGTTATCAATTAGTACTAGAAAAAAATGCAATATTTTTTTCTTGATTTCTATCAGTTTAGTATTTTTTTCATTCTACTAAACTACATCTTCAATATGTCATAATTATTTTTTCCTGAAGCTAAGTTTCATTTTTGAGGAAATAAAAAGAACTTCATAAAAGTAAACACACTACTGCTATTAAATTCAGAGTGTTACAGTATGATAACAATGATACCTAAATTACAGATTTGATTTCCTGAACCATATCCCCAGGCCCAACTCCACATCTTAAAATCCTGGGTTTGATGGAACTGGACACATCATTCCCAATGTATGATAGTGATTTCACAATCACTAGTGGGAAAGAAAAGGCAAAACACTGCCTGTTGAAAGTGCCATTGATTTTCTGGGGGAAAAAAAGGAGGGGGGAGGGAGTATATATAAAGATTGAAGGTCACAGAGAAAAGAAATAGTACATTATCTATGTTTGCAACTTATTGGAAATGTTAACCTAATCCTTTCTCCCAACTAACTATAAAGTATAGAGATAGTAGATAATCAAAAAAGGTGTTTTAGAATATACTCACCAATAGTGGGTCAGGGACTAGGGGTTATGGTCTATAAGAATTGGTGAAGAAAATCTCATAGCCTAGAATAGAATAGAAAATATTAGGAATAGACATGAAAAGCATTGCCTCAACTTTGTCCATGCAGAGAGTAAAACTTCACTTCATATTGTTTGAACAAGATTACACTTTATAATCATCTTATAGTTTTAAGTACCTCATAATACAATTTTGACCCATGTATGATAATGAGGTATAAGAGGCCTATATATCCAAACAATTTTAGATTGTAAAGATATTACAAATTTAAAGTTTCTGGATTGGATCAAAATACCTGCAAACACATGAATTTATCTCCACCAACTCCCAGGATCCACTGAAAAAATAGAAAAATATGAAAATAAGAAAGAATCAGTTACCATAGCAGAAAACCTGATACAAAAAATAATGTCATCAAATCTGATGAATGTCTGGAAGATAAAATGCAAATGGAATCTAATTGACAGCAAAAGCCCACAGTTCTGAGGAACTAGAGATACACAGAATAAAATGTTAATTTTCCCACTGAGCCTGACTCCAAACCATAAAAGAGTATCTCCTCTATTTCAAAAAGGTTACTATGAGTAAGAAGCAATCAGCATTTGGACATTAGAAATTATCATAATTTATAAGCAAAATGAAATCAAAACCAAAAACAATGAGGGGCTGAATGTTTCACTATATATGCTAAAGAAAAACAGAAATCTGGAATAGCAGCCTAAATATTCCCCAAATGCAAGGCAAAAAGGACAAAATAAACTTATGAGAGAAAAGTATTTACAAATACTTACAAAAAATCATTTTTAGGAACAGATACATAAAAAAGTAAAGAAATAGTCAAGGAAATAATAAAAACAAGTTTTCTTAAACTTAAAAATGACAATTGGCCAATTAGGCAACAGCCTATTGAATGCTTTAGAAGAATTACGATGAACCCATTTAAAAATCTATCAACACCAATAGTTAAAAATACTGCAAATTTAAGTAGAATAAAAATGAGGTTACCTGCAAAGAATATAAATAGACTTTCATGTACGTTCTCAGTTACATGTGGAAAGTAATAGAGCACTGCCCGAAAACCCTGAATTGAAATTGTCTAACTCAAATCTCATTTATATAACTGGAATCTAAGGAACAAAATAAACTGATGGGAAAAACAGAACCAGAGACATGGAAATATGGAACAGACTGATAGCTATAGGAGGGGAGGAGGAAGTGAGAGAATGGTGGAAGGAAGGGAAAGGGACTAGTCAGAGAACATCTATGAATGACGCATGGACATGGACAATGGAGAGGGGATTGAATGTGGGCTACAGGGATGGGCTAGGTAGAGGGGGGCAAGAGGGAATAAAAATTGGGACAACTGTAATAAACAATAAAAATTTTAAGAAGATCAAATCTCTATATTTAAAAAAATTACCATTCAAAAACCCCACCTACCATTTAAATACAAGGGCAAAGAATATGTTGTAAGGAATAATAAGCCTCCCATATCTTACTACCTATGTACCCTCTGCAATTCTCAAGAATGTCTTTCAGCTAAATTAAAATTAAATTTTAAGAAATAGAAATCTAAGATATAAAACCTGGTAATGAACAAAGATATTATGAAACTCTTACTAAACTGACTATTGATAACATGGTAATTAATATAGTTTATTAGAAAGATCCATAGAACCATGAGGCATACCATTAAGAAGAAAAGCCAGTGAAAGAAAACAAAACAAAACAAAACTTTTGTTGAAACTGATTTCAACAAAAGTTTTGATGATGGCAAATATGAGAGAAAAACATTAAATTGCAGTAAAAGTCTCACCTGACTAAAAGGAAAAGTTTTGCTAAAGCTGATTATTTTCTGAAACTTTATTGAAAATATAAGTTTATATGTTGCTTAAAATTTTTGACAGCAATCACTGTAGCAGCTGAGAGAGGCTTGTGGTAATAAACAAGCCCAAAGTTCAGTGGCATAAGCCTAACAGCCACTCAGGAACCCAGGTAGACAAAGCCTGCATCATCGGGGAAGCCATGACCTCAAGATGAGATGTCAAAGCTCATTCTGCAAATGAAGAGTGGGGAAAAGAGAGAGAGAGAACGGGACATCATGTGCTGGCTCCCGAATGCTGCAGCACATAGGTCAAATACTCATGCCTATTTTCAAAAGGACAAGAAAGTGGAATCCTCCCTCTTTATAGGAAGGAAACATCAGTGACTAGTACTAACATCTACCACAATAGTAGATTAGAAGTTAAAGGTAGAACCAACAAAACTCCATAAGAAACACGTGAATGAAAAAAGTAATTAATCTAGTAAAAATCTAGAAAGAAAAAGAGAAATAACAATAAAGGAAATTTCGGGTTTCTTGTCAAAAATAACACTAAACATATGAATGATCATTCTAATGTGAATGACAGATATGCTCTCAAGAAAAAACAAAAGAAAGTTAGTGAAAATTTCTTTAAAAAAAAATCCTCACCCCAGAACTGCTTATTGATTTTAGAAAGAGGGGAAAGAGAGGGAGAGAAACATCACTGTAAGAGAGAAACATCAGTCGGTTGCCTCGTATACACCCCAGCCTGGGACAGAACCAGCAGTCTAGGCATTTGCCCTGACCAGGAACCAAACCAGTGACCCTTCAGTTTATAGGACAATGCTCCAACCAACTGAGCCACACTGGCCAGGGAGAAAGTCAGTGGACAATTTTTCACAAAAGGTCCAGGTAAAATGACACCAAAAGTTGAATAAGGTGATGAGAAAAATAATAGAAGTATGCTAAAATAGAGAGAAGAGGAAAGAAAAAAGCAAAAGGAAGGGGAGGAGAAAAAAGGAAAATAGCAGGTGTGGTAATATTTGGCATCAGACAAATTTGAATGCATGACAGAGAAAAACTAAAGGAAATAAAGATGATGCGCATTGATAAGAAGTAAAAGTGCACCAAAACTCTATAAAAGTTATTGTTTTCAATACACCATACAGAAAATAATCAAAGCATATGAGACAAAACAAGTAAAATCTGACAAAACTAAAATGGCACCGAAGGTGACAGTGCCAGGACACACAGACAGTGATAACAGGGAGGGATTGGGTGACGTATGACATGCTTGATGTGTGTGCACCTGAGTGGATGTGTGTAATATATTAATATTCAGGAAAACATATAGACATCACCAGTTTCATTTTAGGAAGGGCAAAATAATAAAAAGGAGAAAAAGACATAATATTGAAGAAATTTCTGTAACTTTCCATACCCAAAGAAATGGAAGCTAGGAATAATATTAAAGGTAGCAATATGCTTTTATGACATGCTGTGTCTTAACTTCAATTCTGTCAATCAAAAAGATTGACATGCCAGTTCCATATATTTGCATATTCTCATTGTATTTTTTCACTTTATTATTTGGGGACAACTCTACTTAGTATAGTATAGGTTTTTAAAGAAATTATTAATGTATTACTCTTATTGGAGGGAACCAATTAACAAGTCCATTAGATTTTACACATAGATACATTTTCATTATCTTACTAGTACATTAGCTTATTATATTCAGAAAACAGAATTCTAGATAATTGTTACCATCACATTATTTTCTAAATTATAACTTTTATTTTAAAACCTAAGTTCACCACTCATTTTCACTATGTGAAAATGAACTGACAGGCCAAAAATATAAATGCCTACAGGACTAGACAAATGAGTGATGCAGGTCAGCTGTAAGACAACAGAGTGGAAGGACTCGGAACTTCAGTGCTGGTGCCTCCTCTTAGAGAAGGGCAGCCACTTCTCGGTGCCAGCTGGCTGCCACCATACAGGGAGTATCACCATGTAGATACTCAGGCCCCTGTGGCCACATTTTCTAACATAGCAAGAGAAAGTCTTATCTCATCTTTTTATGTAAAATTGATGTGGTAAATAAATCAATAAAATTTTTCAACGCTGTGCATGAAAAAAAAATTCAGGGTCTAGATTGGGCCTAAAGGGTGCCAGTTTGAAACCTGGCAGTTCTGGATATTTGGATAGACATGTTCATCTCCAGGCAATAACAGGCATGCGTTTACAATTAGCACAGAGAATGTGGGATAGAAGGGCAACCTTTTAAGTGGTTAACTTGTCTGACTCATACTTTATTCCTATTCATTCTCCACAGCTGACAGTGATATCTTCAGAAGTCTAATTTCTTCAGGTCATGCCTATTTATAACTTTGCAATGGCTTGCTACTCCTGGGACAGGACAAACACACTTAAGGCAGCCCATGATCCTCACGGTCTGCATTCTGCCTGCTGCCCCGGCCTCACCTCTAACCTCTAGCCCTCTAGTTCAGTGAGTTCAACCTTACTGGCTCCTTCCAGTTAGCCAGATATTTTCTCCTTTCCACATAATATTATATATACCTTTAAGCTTCTTCTCTCACCATGCTTTCCTTCTAATAATTCCCCCTGACTACCCACTTGTCTTCCAGACCATAGCTCAAATACCGCTTCCTTAGAAAGTTCTTCCTTAATATTCTCAATCTAGTCCCCCATTATATGCTCTGAAATATTTGTGTACTTTTTCATTGCTAAGCACTTATTAAAATCTGAATGTAATCATCTTTCCCATTAGCCTATGATCTTTGGAAGATAAGGAATATGTCTGTTTTGTTCAACATTATCAACCCAGTGTCTTGCATGGTGCTAATAAACAGTGGGCTTGTATAAAATAATTGATGGATAGAGAGCCATTGAGCCATCCTGAGAATGCTATGGTTTTTATTAGCTTCTATAGATCAAGCATGATTTTGGTCTTTTATTTTTAGTGAAATAATTAAAGACAGAAATATTTAGAAGGCAAAAAGTAAAAATGTCACATGGATACAAAAACAGATATCCTTTTGATGAATTTCCTACCTTTGGGATGATTTTACTAGATGTTATAAATAAAGATTATAAATAAGGAAAAATTATCTAGAGATATGAATTTGGATTGATGTGGAAATAAATTTAAGACTAAGAGTATCATGTTTTCACTGTTAATAATAATAAACATATTATTCAACATATAACAATAGATTTTTAAAAGAAATGAGCATCCTGCAGCATTAATGGCATTCTTTGTTAAGAATAGTACACATTTATTTTGCACTAAGCCTCCTTCCGGGATGCCCTAATGGACCGTGAAGCAGTAAACATTTAGACTTGAATAGCCACTCTTCCCTCAGACTCTTTAATTCCTTTTTCCTTTTCTAGGCTTGAGATTGACACTTTATTCACTTTCTCTTTTGAACACCCACATCTATCAAGTTTGGGAATTCCATTCTTTCTCTTTCTTGAGGCTTTTCATAGGAAGACTCACTTATAGGCACATCTTAGAGGGTAAAAATGCAGACTCTATGTTGTAGCTGGAGTAAAAAGCAGGTACTTCATGGATTTCAGCCACAATTTTCCAAAGAGAAGAATATTCTTGATGCTTTAGAAATGGTGCTTTCAGAAATTGATTCTCTAGGTTTCACCAACTTGCTACTCCTTCATAAAAGCACAGTTTAAAAATCTTTGCTATAGTGTTATCTATTATGAACACTGATATTTCAAACATTAAAATGTCCTTTGCAATCTTGTTTATATTTAGTATCTTTAGCACATAGCTCTAAGGCCCCTTAGGATTTAGAAAACATCAGATCATCATGTACTTTATTCTGTTAGAGTGAAAGCTTTCAAGTCGAATCCTTAGGAAGTCACTCTTCCTCTTAATAGAAGACTTTTAATAGAAGGAGGTGAGAAGAGGATAAGAAACCTGTCAGGTCTATTGGTGGTCTTTAATAGGTGTCTGTAGGTTTCAGGTGAACTTTTGATGATAGCCCCTTATAATGGAAGTAAACCTCAAGTCATAGTCTATTCATAAGTCCTATCTATGCCCTGAGAAAGAATTTACTAAACTTTTACTATCTCTTTCACAGAGTGATTGCAAAGAAAAATTGTCTTTAGAATTTTCTCTGGTTCTTTAAAAACTCCTTTTCTCTTGTCAAAGATATATTTTGAAGTAATGTGTAGGTACCACATGTTAATAAATACGTAATCAATATATTCCGTGATTACATTAGTAACACCAACTTTAGATCTCTTTTACAGTGAAAGGGAAACATGTATATGACCTGCCCAGTGCTTTCTCAGAGCACTATTTGTGACAAGTGTGAATTACCTGGATAGGACAAGGCCATCATCAGTGACCATGCAACAAAACAGAGGACTCTAGAGCAATAGAACTCGTGGTTTTGATCCCATTTTCACAACATTTATTCTCAAACTAATTTTTTTAATTTAGTTTTTTACTGTTGTTCAATTACAGCTGTCTGTATTTCCCCCACACTGCTCCCTGCCACCCCAGCCAAATCCCCCTCCTTCCCTTGTTTCTACTGTCCCCCTTGTTTTTGTCCATGTGTCCTTTATAGTAGTTCCTGAAAACCCTTCCCCCAATTATCCCCTCCCACCTCGCCTCTGGTTACTGTCAGATTGTTCTTACTTTCAGTGTCTCAGGTTATATTTTGCTTGCTCTTTTCTTTTGTTGATTATGTTCCAGTTAAAGATAAGATCATATGGTATTTGTCTTTCAATGCCTGGCTTGTTTCACTTAGCATAGTGCTCTCCAGTTCCATCCATGCTGTCGCAAAGGGTAGGAGCTCCTTTTTCTCTCTAAAAATACAGAATGCTTCATGAATTTGTGTGTCATCCTTGCATAGGGGCCATGCTAATCTTCTCTGTATTGTTCCAATTTTAGTATATGTGCTGTCAAAGTGAGCACTCAAACTAAAATGTTCACCACTGATGGAATGGACTGTCTGCTTGCCTCTTACCAATTAAAATAGTGAATTTAGCCCTGAATCATGCAGCGTCATTTTCCCAGTCAAAATTGCTAGAACAGGAAACTGTATTAACTTCTCTCCAACACCCAAATGAAGTGGCCTCAACACTACTTGTCATTAATAAGGGAGAGAGAAAATCATGTGACAGCAGAATGCCATCTGACATCTCTCCCTCTAGTTCAGTGTGCTCCACCTTCCTATCTCCTTCCAGTTTGCCAGATATTTTCTCCTTTCCACATAACATTAACCTAGAAGCCAAGTTTGCAGTGCATTTTACAAACAGACCAGCAAAAAGAGTAAGGTTTTTTAACTCCCACTCCATGCAATTGTGCCTTCACACGGGGAAGCTGAGACCACCTGAATCCCCCTCCATTGGCATTGCCTGTGTCCATAGGACGACACTAGGCCTGCTTGAACCCAGGAAGTTCTCAGGCACACGGGCCCTGACACACACCCAGTGCCTGCTCTCCTCCTCTACATTAGCAAGTTTATGTTTCCACCTACCGTAGGTCATAATAGGCCCTTACTTCTCTCTGTGCAATTATGACTTTATTACAAATTACTAAAAACAGCCTATTTATTTATTTTTATTTTTAAATTTTATTTTACTTTTTCAATTATTTTATTGTTGTTCAATTACAGTTGTCTGCGTTTACTCCCCACCACTCCCCACCAACCCCAGCTAAACCCTCCTCCCTCCGTTGCTTCAACACCGCCCCCCCCTTGCTTTTGTCCACATGTCCTTTATAGTAGTTCCTGAAAACACTTCCCCTTATTATTCCTTCCCACCTCCCCTCTGGTTACTGTCAAATTGTTCTTAATTTCAATGTCTCTGGTTATATTTTGCTTGCAATGCATTTTTTACATTGAACTTCTGGTCCTGGTTTATTTCATAGCTACCACACAGTCCTATATATACACAGGGATGAGCAAAAGTAGGTGTATAGTTGTTTATATGAAAAATAGTATAATTAATAAATAATAAAACAAGAATAAATTTGGTGTTTTACATATAACTGTAACCTTACTTTTGCCCATGCCATATATGATTTTATTTTATTGAAAGAAGATTTGAAACTGGATCTCTAAATGTTGTCTCCATCATTGAAAGATAACTGATTTCCATTTCCCCTCATTTTGATGTTTCTTGGGTACTGGAGTGCATTAAATTCCATTTGCTGTTAATTCTGTTGGACACTGTGATTGGGAGGCTAATTATTGCATGATTAAGATAGTATGTAGAGACAACAATAAAGAAAAAGGTATTTAATGGGCAGACCACATCCTGCAGCTAGCTCATAAATGAGTACCACTGATCACAAAGGAAAACGAGTAAGAGAGTATAAATGTCAGTAAGCCTAATAATACCTGTTACTGGGAAAGCAGTCCTAATTAGGCTCAGGACATGAAGATGATGGGCCAGGATCATCACCTTTTTATTCAAAGGACACCATACTTATTTGTTGACTATCCATAAAGTTTAGTTGTTGTTTCATAATCAATCATGCTTATGTTAATATATGTTTGGATAGGTGTGGCATATTTCTACCTAGGATTCTCTTATTCTCAGATTCTATATTTGTAGTGCCAAGTTTCAGAAGTACTTGCCATCCATCCCCCCACCTGTTTTTTAAAGGAGTATTTCATTATGATTAAAATTTATTGTATCATTTAGAGAAAAAGTTTCCAAAATGTAGAAAGTGGAACAAACTTTATATTCCTATCTTTAAATTCATACAATTAATCCAGAAATTGGATCTTAAATGGCACAGGGCAATTTTCATAGTTTAAAGAGAGGAAGCTGCAAATCTGATTTAACATTTCCTTATAAATCTTTCAGAAACTTGTGAGAAAATGCGAGGACCACTGTGAATGGAACAGTAATCATAAAATTAGGAACAAAAGAATCAGACAGAACAAAGCCTTTTTTTTTTCTTTCTTTTCCCTTCTTTTTTAGGATTCTAAATCACATACAAAACATTTGTTCTGCTCCAGCTCTTTGTGAACTAATTGGCTCTCCTGGAGGGATAGGTAATTGTACCTGACTACACAAGCTGTCCCAAAGCTCCCTTGGAAAGCTCCAGTAAGCTTCCAGTGTTAGCAGCCATCAAGGATTTCACAGGTCAGGCATCGGATCGATATAGCTAAAAGCAGCAGGGACTGTAATGTCTACAGCAGGTTTCAGAAAGCGCTGCAAGTGCCAGTTTGTTCCTCTTCATGCAGAAGCTCAAGACAGCTTAATTAACCCTTGGAAAATACAATTTATCCAGAGGCTCGGCAGGTCCCTACCAGGCCTTATTGGTGAACTGATAGGAGAGATACTGTGGCTGGCAGCACTGAATTCCCATTTCCCCCTTTAATGCTGCTTCAGTTAGGATGCAAAGAAAACATGACTTTCGGTGGATGTGTGCATCCTGTCCTGAAGAGCATGTGATAGGAGGCAGCTTGAGAGGGGGTTTGTTAGAACTCACGTGTGACTTCAGCAGGAGCAAGGCCAAGCCAAGATATTGATCATCCAAGTCCTGGGGTGAAGAGCTGGTGTGTGTGTGCGTGTGAGAGAGAGAGAGAATTAGATGTATGTGTGAGTTAGGAGTGTGCATGTGTGTGTGGCTGGGGGGAGAGTAAAGCAAAGGCTTTTTTTACTTTTTCACCGAGGAAAATGTTTCTGTACCTTCATTTAAATATAACCTCTAATAGTTGTCTAATTTTTGTGTCTAAATATCATACATCCAAAAAAATGCATATCACAAAGATTTTTACATGCCCCAAATACTTCATTTGGGAAGACAAAATATCTGATTGGGGTAAAAATTGGGAAGAAGAAAATTTGTCATGGGTTACACTCAAATCCTCCTCTGCAGTGTTGCCCACCATGCCGTGGGCCATTTCTCCTGCTGCAGTTCTCCCACTCCAGGGCAAGCTGCTGAAGAGACATAAATGAAGCGAGCCAGATACAGAAAATATTTAAAGTTAGTGAGGCTTAAGGAATTGTGGCCACATAAATGGTCTGGTGCATTCACTTAAATTGATTGTATCTACTTGTATTTGCATTCACATTGACATTAGCCACATTTTTAATTTGTATCATTTCAATTAGTTCAGATAAAAGTATTTTCCTGGGTTCATATCTATGGTCATTAGTGAGAGTTCATGGTGTTCAGGTTCCAGAACAGTGAACTCTTACATGGATGCAGAGTGGCTAGATGCCGTCTCCCTTCTGCTTGTTCATTTCCATTTATGATCAGAAGCAAAGTAGATTGAAGTGGAAGAAATAAAGTTAAATATAGATTAAATGTGCATAGGATGGTGGTATATTTAAACCAGCATCCTGCCTCAATCTTTTGGAAATAATTTATAACAAATATAATACACACAGTAAAAACAATTACTGGTATATCCACTGTGATGTGAAGGACCTGTCCTCCCCATTCATTAGCTCTCTTTCTCCCCAGAGGTGCAGTATGTAGTCATTTCTCTTACTGGTTTTTCCATTGCTATCAGCATGCACTAGTCGACAAATGAATACTGAGCTGTTACTATGTGCCAGGGACCTTTTGAGATCAAGTATTGAGAGAGAGAGAGAGAGAGAGAGAGAGAGAGAGAGAGAGAGAGAGAGAGAGAGGAAGGAAGGAAGGAAGGAAGGAAGGAAGGAAGGAAGGAAGGAAGGAAGGAAGGAAGGAAGGAAGGAAGGAAGGAAGGGGAGAGAGAGAGAAGAAGAAAGAAAGAAAAGAAAGAAAGAAAGAAAGAAAGAAAGAAAGAAAGAAAGAAAGAAAGAAAGAAAGAAAGAAAGAAAGAAAGAAAGAGGGAGAGAGGGACGGAGGGAGAGAGGGAAGAGAAGAGAAGCAAGGCTATATCAAAGGGTTTACTTACTAATATGAGTAGACAAAAGATAACCAAACAGAAGCACATATATATCTTAGAAGTCACTATAAAGAAACATTGAGCAGGGTAAGAATATAGATAGTTGAGTTTCTATCATCATCACTCCTCCTAGTATAGCCAGGAAGGTATCTCTTAAAAGGTGGTATTTGAGGAAAATTTCAAAGCAGAGAGTAATGTTCTAAGTAGTTTCCTGGAGGAAGAGCTATCCAGGCAAAGGCAGCACGTGCAAAGGCCCTGAAGTTGGAGCTCGCTTGTTCTGATCACAGATGAGCAAGGAGGTCTTTGTGGTTAAAGTGAAGTAAACATGAGGGAATAAGGCAAGATGTAAAGTTATAGCCAGAGACTGTGTCATGTAAGGCTTTAGTGGTCTTTCCAAGGGTAACGTAGCTGGTAAGCATAGAGTTGGGATTTGAACACAGGAGTAACTGCATGTTTCTAACCACCATGCTGTACTGATCCCTTCAATCTGGCATTTCGTCTTACACGTGATTTGCACTCGTCTATGCTCTTTTCTTTCTGCACACACCCTCCTTACTCCGATACATTGAGAACGGACTATAATTCCAAATTAACAGCTGTGTTAACTGATCAGCAAGGATGGTCTTATCTCTACTTGAAAATAGACATCAGTGCTTTCTAGTTGCCCATAGAGAGCAGTGACGGAGGCTTAGTCAACAACTACATGTGTGACTTCCAAAGACTTCCAGAAGGTTGAATACATACCTGGTTCTTGCCTAGTGACACTGAGAAGGACCTCAGAGATTGACTAATTGACCCTTCTCATTCTGTAGAAATGAAAAAGATGCCAAGAGTGGTTAATATTTTCCTTTTCAAATGCAGAAAAGTAAACGATCAGGAAGATGGTCACTAATGCAGGCACGACAACCTACATCAGCATTCTGAGTGGTCTTGTTTCACCTTCTCTTCCCTCTCTGACCTACTGTGCCCCGATCCTCTCTTCCACTCTCCATTTCTGATATTGTCTTAAACATATTATGAATTTTTTAGAGATCTTATGGCAAGATATAAGAAAGAAAGGACACATGACATCCCTAAACCTCATTTTAATTTTACTATTATCCTTTTCTTCTGCAAAATATTTCACAGGAGCAGCTAGCAAACAAAAGAATAATTTACAATGTGAAATTCCCTTTAATTCTAAGTCTTGTGCTGTGCAGTTCAACAACATAGCTGGAAAACAGATGGGATGGAACTCTACTAATCAGGTGACCTACTTGCGCACGTGGTTTTGAGCAAGTCACTTACCCAGCTAAGCCCTAGATTCCTCATGTGCAAACTGGGAGTTTGAATAGATAATCTCAAAGTCTCTGTCAGCATTAGAGGTTTTAGATTCATACCATCAAAGGACCTGCACCTAGCTGTCACAGCTTATCCCCAAAAGCCGCATACCATTCCTCTACTGCTGAGATTTCTGTACATTTCATGCAGCCACCATTCAAACTGTGGCATGCACTCCTAATTAGCACTTTATTAAAGCTCTGCTCATGTGTCTGTAGTCCATATTTCAAGATGACTTAAAAGAAATCAGAATCTGTGTGCTATTCATTGCCTCTCAAAAGCCTTTTTTTCAAGATGTATTTAGGCAATAGTGCTTTTTCTGCAGCATAATTGTATCTTAATGTAAAAACTGCAAATATATTTCTTTTTCCATGTTTGGAAAATCCTTAAGTGACCTCACATCTTAGCATCGTTATATAATACACAAAAGATGATGCATGCTATATGAACTTGTACACATAAATAGGATTTTTTAAAATTCTTGACACATTACCGTATGCTGCAAGCTTTTTATGGACTATGAAAGAACAGAGGACTAATATGCTAACTGAAGTCTGAGAATTTCTCCACACTATCTGAATTTCTATGGCATCTACTCCATTTCATCACACATTCAAATGTCAGTCCAGTTAAGAGCATCTTCAAAGTGCTTATATGTTGACTGCATTTGAACAAGATTTTCTATATTTTCTTTTTACAACCAATCAATTCCAATATATCTGAATCACAAAGATAAGAGAATGTCAGATTTATTGACAGATGTTGCATATTCACATTATTGTTATTGCAATGTTTTTTATGATCAAACTGGAAATAATAGAATTAGCAGATACATCCGTTTGTTTAATGATGTTCCCCATATGGCTTTTGTGCTCTAAGAACTGAGATGTCATGGCACCATTTAAAATGGCCTCCCCTGTCTTTCTTCAGTTTTTACCTGGCTTCATTTTTTTTCATAAGCTTATTACAATTTGAATCATGCTATAAATATATATCCATACTTGTTAACTGTCACTAGAATGTGAGTTCTGTGGAGTGGAAAGCTTGCCAGTCTAATCTCTGTATGTCCAGCACCTACAAAAGTAATGAGCACACAGTAGGTGAAAAGTACATATTTATTTAATAAATAAATGAACTTCTGAAAATCTATATGTTTGTAAACACATATATGTAACATTAGGTTGATATATTATGCACATATCCAATTATAGGTATAGAATATATTTTTATTTTATTTTAACATTAAAGTAGCTCTCAGGCTGATATTTACATCAATATAACAAACAGACAAAGATGAGATCAGATATTTACAAAGTCTTATTGAAGAGACTGAAGGCCTACCTAGCTAAGAGTAACACCTGGAGATATTCATCTGCCCAAACTTATTCCAAAAATATTTTCATAAGGAAAGTGATAAATCTGTTAAAATAACATATCCAAGGAAAATGGTGTGTTAAGAGAGCAGAAATAGAAGATAGTAGAAGTACAGAAAAACAGGAACCAGAAATTTCAAAGCTGGCAATAAGCCAGTGAGCAGTGCTTAGGAAACAGAGCAATCAGGGTACTGAAGAGGGAAGTAAGAGTGTTTCCTCAGTCCTCACCCACTACCATCCTTCTTTGCTCTAACCCCAATCTTACGGAACAGTCTTGATTTCAGACTGGCATCCTGATGAGAGGGTGAAGCCGTCCCTATTTAGCACAAGCTGGCATTACCTTCTCCAGAAAGGGTTTATCTCTTTTTTTAAATTATATTTTATTGATTATGCTATTACAATTGTCCCATTTTTTCCCCATCATTCCCCTCCACCTTTCACACCCCCTCCCACCCACATTCCCCCCTTTAGTTCATGTCCATGTTTCATAAGTTCTTTAGCCTCTACATTTCCCACACTATTCTTGCCCTCCCCCTATTTTCTACCCACCGTCAATACTACTTATTGTCTGTACCTTTTCTCTCTCTCCTCCTCCTCCCACTCCCCTGTTGCAAACCCTCCATGTGATCTCCATTTCTGTGTTCCTCCTCCTGGTCTAGGTGTTGGCTTAGTTTGCTTTTCTTTTAGGCGTGTTTGTTAATATCTGTGAGTTTGCTGCCTTTTTACTGTCCTATTTTTTTTTACCTTCTTTTTCTTAGATAAGTTCCTTTAACATTTCATATAATAAGGGCCTGGTGATGATGAACTCCTTGAACTTGACCTTATCTGGGAAGCGCTTTATCTCCCCTTCCATTTTAAATGACAGCTTTGCTGGATAGAGCAATCTTGGATGTAGGTCCTTGCCTTTCAAGACTTCAAATACATCTTTCCAGCCCCTTCTTGCCTGCAAGGTCTCTTTTGAGAAATCAGCTGACAGTCTGATGGGAACTCCTTTGTAGGTGACTCTGCCTTTATCCCTTGCTGCTTCTAGAATTCTCTCCTACATTTTAATCTTGGCTAATGGAATTATGATGTGCCTTGGTGTGTTCCTCCTTGGGTCCGCCTTCTTTGGGACTCTCTGAGCTTCCTGGACTTCCTGGAAGTCTATTTCCTTTGCCAGATTGGGGAAGTTCTCCTTTATTATTTGTTCAAATAAGTTTTCCACTTGCTCTTCCTCTTCCCCTTCTGGTACCCCTATAATTCGGATGTTGGGACGTTTCAAGATGTCCTGGAGGTTCCTAAGCCTCTCCTCATGTTTTTGAATTCTTGTTTCTTCCTTCTTTTCTGTTTGGTTGTTTCTTTCTTCCTCCTGGTCCACTCCATTGATTTGAGTCCCAGTTTTCCTCCCATCACTATGGGTTCCC
>PVKU01006218.1:0-108025 GCA_004027475.1 Anoura caudifer
TCACATCCAGGAGAATATTTTTTCAGGAAAACATTTATTTGAGTCTTCTTATTTCTCCCTCAGTAACATTTTGTTATTATCTCCACATTGGTCTTGTATGTCCCTTTTAATTTCATTCTTATGTGTGTTCTATTTGTATTACAATCAGACTCCTTTACCTCCATGTGCAGGAACGCTGATGTTCATCAGTTTTGGATTCAACTGCCTTGGAGAATTCTCGTTTCATTATTTTTTCCCTTGACTCTCGGTTTTTTTAGGTAGACAAGGCTATCGTCTGCATGTATTTATAATTTTACCTATTTCTTGCTGACGACTGTACCTCCTTTATCTTTATCGTCCTCTGCACTGGCTGGGACGTACGGCACGATGCGTAACAGTGGCAGTGAGGTCCAGCATCCTCGTTCATTTCTGTCTTAGATGAGGATGTGTCCAGCGTCTCACTGCTCAGCATGTTAACTAATGATTTGATGTAGATGTTCCTTAGCAGGGCAGAGACTGTACAATGTGACTGCTCTATTCTTTTCATGTTAGCTTAGTAATAATGTTTTTAAAAATAATCTGCTGAATATAATTTGCTATTATTGTATTAAGGATTTTTCCATGTTCATGTATTTTTGTTTTGTTTTTATGGCTATCTTAGATGTGAATAGCAGGACTAATGAATATCATAAAATGAATTAAGAAGTCTTCTTTTCTATGCTTGAGAATAGGTTTTTTAAAGGATTTTATTTAATTTTAGAGAGAGGGGAAGGGAGGGAGAAGGAGTGGGAGAGACATTGATAGGTTGCCTCTCACACGCCCCCTACTGGGGACCTGGCCCGCAACCCAGGCCTGTGCCCTGACTGGGAATGAAACCGACGACCTTTCGGTTCACAGACCAGCACCCAGTCCACTGAGCCACACCAGCCAGGTCTCTATGCTTCAGAATAGTTTATATACTATGGAAATTATTTTCTCTGTAAACATTTGAACAAATTTGCAAAGCATATTTTTCTTTTCTCCTTTATTTAAAATTTTTTATGTACTGATTTGAGAGAGAGAGAAACATTGATTTGTTGCTACCCTTACTGATGGATCATCTGTTGACTTCTGTACGTGCCTGACTGGGGGTCAAATGATGCAGACACCGCCCCACAGCATCCGCGTCATTATGGATGAAATGAGACATTCACACGGACCACCGAGTCCAGTGGAGGAAAAGGGACAGCATGGCTTTTCTCTCAAGGGGAGCGAAAGCCCACAGCCTCCGCCATGACAGCCTTTATTGGGCTTCTCCCCACATTACATGATGGTCCTCATTTACTATGCACAGGTTCGCTTTTGGGGGTCACCTTTTACAGAAAGCAAAGGAGATGATGCCGCTAATGATATCACAGAAGGGTATTTGCAAATGAAAAGGGAAAGTGGTTGAGCTGGTTACACTCCATACTGGGGAGTTTTAGCATGGATTTTAGGAAATTACAGTAAACACTTGCTGTCTCAATTCAGGGTGAGGGAGTTTTAACAAAAGTGAGACTTAAAGCAGTCTAGGCACATTGCAGGCCTGATTCCCCACGGGAGAACCTATCCATGGGCGTGGGTCCTGTGCATCTCCAAGTGGGAGCTGGGCCCACACCATACAGAACAGTCTCCTACAGTTGAACCCGCAACCTTGGCCTATCAGCATGACACTCTAACCAACTGAGCTACCTGGCCAGGGCGCACACATTCTTCTTCTACATAATCCTTTGGTATCTTTAAAATTTTCTTCTTCCCTCCCCCCCCCCCATACAGGAGGTTATCTTTCATTATTTTCTTAATTTTAATCATAATTTTAACTTATTTTTGAATAGATAGTGAAAATCTGGAAGTTACAAAAGGATACCTCCCCTTATTCAGTTCTCCCCAGAGATAACCACTGTTCCTTTTGAATCCTTCCAAATATATTCCATGCACATATGAATATAAGAGCGTGTGAAAGTGTGTGTTTTTACTTTTTACACAAACATACAGTCCTATACACGCAGTGGAGCACCTGCCAGCTTGCGCTGTGCATCTTAGGGGTACGGCCCACACCGGTGTGTGCAGAGCAACCCTGGAAGCCTCTGATGACTTGTTGGCCATCGGTGTTCCTCAGCTCCAAGCTGTCCTCATCGTCACAAGGCATCTTCCCTGTGTGTCTCCGTCTTCAAACAGCCATCTTCTTATAATGATACCCTACTGCCAGCCCAATGTGACTCTGTCTTAACTAATTATATCTGCCACACTTCTATTTCCAAATCAGGTCACATTCTGAGTTACGGGGGTAGGATTTCAACATGTATAGGGTGTGGCAAAAGTAGGTTTACAGTTGTAAGTATGCAAAACACAGAGCTTATTCTTGTATTATTATGTATTAATTATCATATTATTTTCCATACAAACAACTTTAAACCTACTTTTGCCCTACTCTATATCTGTACTTAAATATTTTGTGAGGACATAATTCAAAACGTAACAACATTTCTCTAGAATCTTTTGGGAGAAGGGGTGTGTGTGTGTGAGAGAGAGAGAGAGAGAGAGAATGTAAGGCCAAAGGTGCCGAACCTTGTACATACTTTGTGCTCAGCCTGCCTGAGCCACATTTCTAGGAGATAAAGTTACAGCTTCGACCATCACCATAAGCATGCAGTGAAGTTACCTGAAGCTTCAGTCGGACTTCAGAGGAATTTACAAAGCACTTTGCCCTGGTTTGCACTTCACAGTCTGCATGCTTCACCTTCAGGCATCAACCTGTCATCCTGCCCTGACAGTGAGGGCTGCACACTTGAGTTAGAAAAAGAAATGTACTGAGGAGGGTCACATGACACCCTCAGCCCCCAATCAGATCACAGACTGAAGGCCAGAAGATTTTTGTTTGCTTCTTGTGCTATTGTGCTCCATGGCCCCCTCATGGTATCCTCATGATCTCCCTTGTCACCCTTTGAGAGGGACAAGAACCCACAGGTGGAATTGTTCTTGAAGTAATCCCAACTGCTCTCAAGTGTTGGTTGAAAGAAGTCCTTTTGGGAATGAGACACCTGTGGTCCACTAAACCTATTAAAAGTCTATTCACCGAGGGTCAGATTTTACTGCTTGGTGCAATCACACACCTCCAAGAGCCCTTTCTGTCTTTCTGCGGGCAGGGTTTGAACGCTTGCTTCCTGTCTCGGAGTCTCAGAATTCACAAGCAACCTTTCCTTGCTTTGCTGTGGTACTTTTACTATCAATCCACTCATACCTAAGTGCTTTGCTTCTTTCTTCCCCAAACACACCTTAGAGCATTTCTTGCCCTTTTCAGTGGCCAAGGACTTGTATCCTATTTCTAAAACAGCAGTCAGATTTTCAAGTGGGAATACATGTTACCGCTTTGCATTATTATGACCTTTTCCAATTTGAATATGTATGAGTGTGTATGTGTGTGTATATATATATATATGTTTTGTACTGACTATATATAGTCATTTTCTTGGTGTGATGACTACATTAAGTCCTTCTGCCAATATTTATTCCCTACTTCATTCCCCCATTGTATTTTTTAAGAGCCACGGACACTTTCTTTATATTTTGTGCTAATAAATCATTCTTGCCTCGTATATTATATGATAGCTAGCCAGGAACTTTTGTTTGCATTTCCAAAAATCAGTCAGAAAATAATTATCCCCAACAAAATTGTCAAGTTAAAAACACAGAGGTTTTTGCTGCTGTTGTTGTTTTTTTTAATTAGCTATACTCTGTTGACTCCAGGCTTCAGGGAGTGCTGGCTGAAAAAGCCTGGTAGACTTCCCCCATTATGGGGAAGGCAGAAAGCAAAGGCCAGTCCTGCTTTCCCCAGACTTTGCAGCAGCAATAGTTTTCTGGCAAGTAGGAAAGAGAAAGTAAGAAGGTTACATGTGAGTTAAAATTGTTACTCTCTCTCCTATGGGGAGGATGGCATGCTTCCACAATTGTTTCTGCTGGACTCAAAGGGAGGTAACAGGATGCATAATGCTGTATGAGGACTATCTCCCTTCCTTCCAGGAGCCACCTAACAAAATCTTTCCCAGAAGCAACATGCCTACTTACAAATCAGTGGTGTCGCTCTCAATCTATAGCCTGCATTCCAGATGTCAGACGCCATTGAGAACCTAAGTTGTGGTTAACTTGGGGGGACACTGCGTCTGCCACCCAGTAAGAGGTAAGAATTGAGAGGATGGCATGCTTCCTACTCACTTCACTGGAACATTTCAACCATGAATTATTGGGTTGGCCAAAAAGTTCTTTTTAGTTTTTTTCCATAGGTGGCTCTAGTAGTGCTTTGTTGTCTTTAACTTCATTTGAAACAATTTTGTTATTGTGTTGTGACAGCTGTCATATCAGCCTGCATTTAAAAAAAACATCAATATTGGTGACTTTTTGTGCAGCCATTTTAATATTAAAGATGGAAGAAAACATGCAACATTTTTGATGTATCATGCTTTATTATTTCAAGAAAGGTAAAAATGCAACTGAAACACAAAAAAGATTAGTGTATGCAGAAGGTGCTGTGACTTATCGAATGTGTCAAAAGTGGCTTGAGAAATTCCTTGGTACTATTGACATTTTAGCCAAATAATTCTTTGCTGTGGGTCTGTCTGATGAATTGGAAGGTGTTTAGCAGCACCTCTACCCACTAGAAGCCAGTAGCAGGAGATAGCCAACATACTCAAAATATCCAAAGCAATAAAGTTATTGGTGAAAATGAAAAATGTGTCTTTTATTTTACAGGAAAAAAACATACCGACTTTTTGGCCAACCTAATAATTCCACACTATTATCAATATTTTCCCTAAAAAAATTTACACTCCTTGCTACCTAACAGGACCCCTAGTTCACTGAAGTGAGGCATTCTCCTGAGGATGAAATTTTAGGAGGCCCTAAAAAGTCTCAGTAATCAAGTAAATAATATTTTAATGCAAAAATTAAAAAAATTAAAAAAAAAAAAAAAAACTGGCACAGTGGGCCAGCTGCTAACTGCCTGCCTTTGTAAGCAAGATTTTCAGGGCTGAGATTAGGGTGAGAAGAGAGGCTGGATCCTGCAAGTGCGGGGGAGGATCGTGCATTTGTTTGACAGATTGCTTATCATGCCTGTGTTTTGCATTAATTTTGATTTTTTAAAAATATTGCATTAAAATATTTATCTTGATTATTGAGGGGTGTTTTCCCCTCTGAACCCATGTATCTTGCGATTGAAGCAAGTGCCTGGCCCTGAAAATACTTACTAGTCAATAAAAAGCTATCCACAATCCTCAACCATGACTCAAATTAAGAAGCAGGCTGATCGCTGAGCATCCCTCAACTTACAGATGCCCCTACCACGAGGTCTCCTTGTGACCTGATGGCTTTGGAGACCCTCTCCTCCGGCTTTCCTGGCACGTGTATTAAAATACATTGCGCTCTGATTGGTCTCCATTCCGAGTAGCCGGAGTGCCTCCACCATGTGTGCTTTTGCACTTTGGCTGACGCTATAAAATGATCTCTCTCCGTCCTCAAAGTTATCTAAATGTCACTTCACTAAACAACTCCCCACAACGCTTTTCAGAACTGAGCTGAGCCGCAGCGATGTTCTCTCTAGCCGTGTCCCTACTCCTCGGCCCTGTGCTCAGCATCCGGACGTAAGGTGACAGGACTCGTCCCGGCTGGAGTCACCACCACCGCAGACCTGTCGCTCGTCCTGGCCGGCTCGCAGCCCTGCGGCCACATCCTTGCGCCGAGCATCGTATGATCGCGTCTGCGCGCTCCGCTGAGACCGCCGGCGTCAGAAAAGGCTCGCGCCTCTCCTAGGTTCTGACGGGAGGGGACAGAGAAGCGTGAGAAAGCTCCCGGCGCGCCAGTGCGCAGGCGCAGTGGTGCTCACCGCCTCCCTCGTTCTGATCTCTGACCACCCCGGCCGCGAGCCGCTCGCTCGGTGCCCAGTAGGGGGCGCCATGAGCTGGGGGAGAGCCCGAGGCTGGCGTGGGCCCTCGCGGTGGGGGGGGTGGGGGGGCGTGGTGCGCGTCCCGAGGCGGGCGCTTGGTCGGCGGGCCTGATGAAACGGGTGACTGCTGGTGACAGCGGGCGGGGCGGCGGGCGGCGCCGAGTGCACGCCCTCCGCTCGGCCGGGCCGGGAGGGTCCTCGGGCTCCGGGCGCGCCGGACCGGGTGGGCTGAGACACACGGCTCGGACGCGGCACCATGCGCGGCCCTCCTACCTGGCCGCTGGGGCTGCTCGCGAGGCGGGGCCCGCTCGCCTTCGCGTGGACACCGGCCGCCCGCGCCCCAGTGTCCCAGCTGCAGCCGACCGGCCTGGGGCCGCCGCGGCTTTGGGGAGCGGGACCGGGGTTCCTCACCTATGCGGGAGCCGCGCGCAGCCCGCGCCACTGGACGAGCTTTTGCCCGAGAGGGGCTGCCCGCGGTCCAGGCGGCGGAGCGGGCCTCGCGCGGCTCCTGGGGCTGTGGGCGATGTCCCCCGGCGCCCTCGGGCTCCCGCGCACTGTGCTCTCCGGCAGCTCAGTCCTCGCCCGCCGCGCCGGGGGCGAGGCCTGGAGGCGCGAGACGCCGTTGCCTGCGGCCGCGGCGGATCCTAAAGACGACTCCCGGCAGCGCCCCGCTGCGGCCGCGCGCTCCGAGGCCCAGAAGCTCCTGGGGCTGGCGTACCCCGAACGCCGGAGATTGGCAGGTAGGGCCCTTCCGGTCCTCGTCCTCTACTTTCTCCTCTACCAGCCAGCTCACCTTACGGAGCGCGTGGTTCCGGGGCCTCCAGCGGGAGACAGTGGGAGGCCCTGGGCGGCTCGCCGCACGGTGAGGAGGGAGGGGGTGGCCTTTTTACCTGGGGGGGGCGTGTACCGAGAAGTGCTGGACGGAGCGCTCACCTTGCAGAGGAGTGGTTAAGCCTTTCCAGGTGAGCTGGGCACCTGTTTGAAGATCCCTTTTATGTTTGTTTGGTGAGCTTGACACACGTTACCTAGGGGAGCGGTGTCTTCTTAGAAATTCGGGTCTGTTCCTCTTTGGCTTGTCACCATTCTCAAAACCAGCTGAATTTCCCCATCCCTTATTATTGGAAATTAACTCTAGCCAAAGGCATAGCTATTTTGTATTTTGTACTTAACGTTAATTTTAAAACATCATTTGCTTTAGGCAAGGTTATTTAGTAGTCAATGTTTTTGCCATGTGAAGCAAAAACAGTCTTAACCTTTCCAATTTGTCTCAGTGCTTTTGCCCCCCTGAGAAGTAAGTAGGGGGTTACTTTGCCCCTTTCAGAGTTATCGACCCCATTACCCATCTGTGAACTCCAGAAGTTTTGAGAAACTGTAGATCACAACCCACCTAAGTCATAAGTGAGTCATTTTTCTTTAAATGAACATTTTTAGAAACAGAATCCAGAGACACAGAAGTTTTTCTATAGCTCATTTTTAGCCATAATTAGAGAAATGTTTAAGTGCAATTTTTTTCCGATTCCTCTAACTCTCCATTTCCTCAATTGTGTGTAAGGCCCTGGGGTTACATGGGTAAACAGAAAGAAAGCTGGTTTCTGTTTTGTGCTGGGACTTCTAGCGTAGTGGGGGGAGGGGGACAGTGGTGAGAGAATCACACGATTGGAGATAATATTGCTGCTGTACTGAAGGCCTAGAAAGAGGGCCTGGGAGGCTGTCACCAGCAACACCTGACACCCGCGAGGACTCCACATTCTTTGCTGCAGAACCACTGCCTTAGAAAGGACACTCCTCCTAGGGGGTGATTTGTGTTTCCAGCGGTTGGTGCTGTAGGGGAGGGCAGTTACAGTGGGTACACTTTGCTTCTGGCTGAGTGTTAAAGCTTTGGGCAAGTCTTAGTATCACTGAGGTATAAAGGGAATTACTTCATTGCTTGGTTGTATGCAGACTTTGTTGGAAATGAAGATCCTCTTTTCTTTTAAAAGAAAGTTTTGAAGCCCTGGTTGGGTAGCTAAGTTGGTTAGAGTGTTGGCCTGATATGCCATGGTGGTGGGTTCGATCCCCGGTCAGTACACAAATAAGCAGCCAGTGAATGCGTCAAGAAGTAGAACAACAAATCCATGTCTTTCTCTCTCTCTCTCTCTCAAAAAAAAAAAAAAAAAAATACAAATTTAAAAAAATAAACGTAAATAAAAAGAATGGGAAAAATGAAGTTATACAGGTTTGATTTACCAAAAAAAGGAAAATGTGAAACTAGGAGCTCTCATGGACCGAGCTGCTCGAGAGAGCGGCCCTCTCTGATCCTCTCTCCCTCTCCAGTTCTCAGTGTGTGGGCACAGGGCAGGGGTTCTGGGGGCCTTAGATGTTGGAGTAAATGATGGTGGGACCAGGCCCAGGGGAGGCCTCGAGTGAGAGCCCTGAGTGCGAGAGGGTGTGGCCACCATTCTGCATGCAACTCAGAGTAAGTGTCCGCACACCCGGTTTTGTTTTGTTTCTGAAATATTAAATGTCAAGGTTTTCTGGGTGTCAGGATTTTTGGGTGCCACAGATGCTCAGCCCTCTTGGGCAGCCCAGCCCTGCCTCTCTTGTGGCCATCAGCTCTGCTCCCTCCTACCATGTCCCCACATTCCTGCCATGCTGACGTGTTCAGGGACAGCCTTAAACAAGGCTGTACAGTCTGGAGTTGCACACTTATTTTGTTAACTTTTTTTTTTTTTTTAGAGAATAAAGTTTTTATTCACTCTGCAAGAAATGTGAGGATCATGGTGTGGAGAGATACACCAGCTAATTTTTTTTACTTCTAAAACATATGATAAATACATATTGTATCTTGTGAGGAAATCTGATGAAAAACTCTTATTAGGACATATAATGACTTTCCGGGAAGTCATTATATATGCTATTTTGAAGCTAATCTGGATGTTGGCATTAGTGGGATTAAGAGGAAGTGAGTCATTATTAATTTGTAACTTATCATAAGAGCAGCCCCAGATGTTGGCACATCTGTTTCAAGTGGTGGAGAGAGGGCAGTTGTGTGCGTGTACTTATTTTCTTTTTAATCAACAGAACAAAGAAACCTGAGTTGAAGGGATTCCAATGTTAATTTGTTAATTTTAGAAAATTACAAATACAAAAATCTTTTTTTACATTCAGCTATGCACTTGAATAATGTTTTCAGCAGCTTCAGTTTTGCAAACATGCCACCTGAACTGTGTAGCCAGAAGACTTTGATCTTAAGTCATTTGTACCGGCAACTTAAGAAACATCTGAAATGTTTACAGATGCATGTGGAGCAGTGTGGGCATCACCCACTTTCCCAGCCCCTTGGCCCCTCTCCCCGAACCTGACTGTGGGAATTTGCAGCTATCTTCCTTGAAGCTGTGGCCTGCCAAGTGGCTCTCCAGTCTTTCTTCACTGATAATTCTTCATCTTATCACCTTGGCCAGAGGAGTCTTAAAAGATGAAGGGATACTCCGGGAGGTCGTGTGGACTGAAGGGATAAGGAGTAATTGGTCCGAGCCCTCTTGCTGCACCTGGCAGATAGAAGCTGCTGAGGTCTCTGACCAACCCAGGGAGTCGGGCTGGGGGCATCGTGCATAAAGTTGGGCCTTTGGGGTGAGCTGGGGGCCATTAGGGTCCTGTGAAACTATAACCATGCTGCCAGCCGGGAAGTTCTTGTGGGGCGGGCCTCTGCGTGCAGAGGCAGCTTGTTCTCCCCACACTTCCCAGGCAGCTTCCTAGTCAAACGGTGGAAGGTACACAGCCTCCACCCCCGTCACGTTCACTTGAGGCCTCCGGGGAGGACCTGGGAGGGCGCCTCTCACTGAAATTCCCGATAAGGGCTTGTGTGGTTTTAGATTAGGGCCATTCTTAGAACCTGATGCCCGCCAGGAGCTTTTGCTGAATTTGTAGTTACATTTTATGAAGCCAGACCATGAAGTGACCAAAATAGAGTATAAAAACCAGTGGGTGCAATAAGCCAGGCAAGGATGAACAGTGCTTAGAATGACAGCTTCTCGAGGCTCAAGTCAGGGCAAAGGTCATACAAGGACAGCAAGGCTGAGCCTTTGAAATAGAGACTGCTCCGGGAAGCCAGGGATGTGGGGCATGGGAATCTCACTGACACACGGACAGTCCGTGCTGTGCAGTGCGCTGGGCAGCACTGATGGGAGTATAAACTGCACACCAGATTTTGAAGGAACTTAGTATGAAAAAAGAGTAAAATATCATTACTTTAACTCTTTTTTAATATTTTATTGATTATGCTATAATAGTTGTCCCATTTCTCCCCCATCATTCCCCTCCACCCTTTACACCCCCTCCCACCCACATTCCCCCCTTTAGTTCATGTCCATGTTTCATAAGTTCTTTAGCTTCTACTTTTCCCACACTATTCTTGCCCTCTCCCTGTCTATTTTTTACTCACTGTCAATGCTACTTAATCTCTGCACCTTTTCTCCCTCCCTCCTCCTCCTACTCCCCTATTGCTAGCCCTCCATGTGATCTCCATTTCTGTGTTTCTGCTCCTGTTGTAGTTGTATCCTTAGTTGGCTTTTGTTTTAGGTCTGGTTGTTAATACCTGTGAGTTTGCTGTCTTTTTACTGTTCATATTTTTTATCTTCTTTTTCTTAGATAAATCCCTTTGACATTTCATATAATAAGGGCTTGGTGATGATAAACTCCTTGAACTTGACCTTATCTGAGAAGCACTTTATCTTCCCTTCCATTCTAAAGGACAGCTTCGCTGGATAGAGCAATCTTGGATGTAGGTCTTTGACTTTCATGACTTGGAATACTTCTTTCCAGCCCCTTCTTGCCTGGAAGGTCTCTTTTGAGAAATCAGCTGACAGTCTGATGGGAACTCCTTTGTAGGTGACTCTGCCTTTATCCCTTGCTGCTTCTAGAATTCTCCTCTTCATTTTAATCTTGGCTAATGTAATTATGATGTGCCTTGGTGTGTTCCTCCTTGCGTCCACCTTCTTTGGAACTCTCTGAGCTTCCTGGACTCCCTGGAAGACTATTTCCTTTACCAGATTGGGGAAGTTCTCCTTTATTATTTGTTCAAATAAGTTTTCCACTTGTTGATCTTCCTCTTCCCTTCTGGTACCCCTATATTTCGGATGTTGGGACATTTAAAGATATCCTGGAGGTTCCTAAGCCTCTCCTCATTTTTTTGAATTCTTGTTTCTTCCTTGTTTTCTGTTTGGTTGTTTCTTTCTTCCTTCTGGTCCACTCCATTGATTTGAGTCCCAGTTTTCCTCCCATCACTGTTGGTTCCCTGTGCATTTTTCTTCATTTCACTTATTGTAGCCTTCATTTGTTCATCTAATTTACGACCAAAATCAACCAATTCTGTGAGCTTCCTAATCACCAGTGCTTTGAGCTCTGCATCTGATAGGTTGACCATCTCCTGGTCGCTCAGATGAATTAGCTCCGGGGCCCCAGTCTGTTATCCCTTTTGAGCCATCCTTGGTTTTGATTTTTTTCTTTTTGTCTGGTTGCAGCTGTTACATAGTGAGGGGCGGAGCCTTAGGCATTCACCAGGGCGGGGTTGTGATGCTGGATGTGCGGGCCGGGTCCTAGAGGGAACAATGGTGCTTGCTCCATGCTCTCTCGAGGATTCCAGTCCCTTCAGCCACTTTCCCCAGGCAAATTGGGCCCTTCTGGTGCTGATTTCCGTGTGGGTGGGCCTGCGCACACTCCAGGACCCCGTGGGTCTCCCCAGTGAACTCTCCTGTGAGGCTGGGACTCCCTCCCAGCACCTCAGCCCCTACAAGTATTTTCAATGGGTGCTTTTAGGTTTCATTTCCCTGCACTGGGGCCCTGTGTCGCGCAGTCTGTCTTGCTGCCCATTTTTGCTTGGTTTATCTGTGCGTGAATGTGTCCGCAGTCCGCTGCCTTATGTGTGCTGCCTGACCTCCCCGCGTATGGCAACGCTGCCACCTGTGCACCTGGAGTTACTGCGCGCCCGGGACCACCACCTGCTTATCCTGCCGCCTTCCGACTCCGAGGGCCACAGACTCCGCCGGCTGCTGACTCCTCCCCTCTTATCGGTCTGGGTGAATCATTGTTGTTGGACTCCCACACAATTCAATTTTCTCTCTGTCCTGGTTGGGTTTTCCTTTTTTGGGTGGTTCTATATTTTTGTTGTCCTTAATCTTTGTTGCGAGAGGAAGCACAGCATGTCTAGCTATGCCTCCATCTTGGCCGGAAGTTCTACTTTTTTAACTCTTGATTACATGTTGATTAATACTTTGGATATAGTGGATCAAATAAAATGTATTACTGAAATGAGTTTTACCCATTCCTTTTACTCTTTTTAATGTGGCAGCCAGAAGACTTTGAATTACATCGGCGGGTTCCCACGGCACGACCACCGGACAGCGAGTGCTGGAGCCGTGGCCACCCTCCCTGTTGTCGGTGCGGCACAAGGCCAAACCATGTGCTCGTGGGCATGCGCTGACTGCTCTGCCTTGCACCAGACCTGCCGGGGCTCAGATCTGTGCCCCACAGCTTCTTCTGTGGGCCCGAGATGTGTCCTGCACTCTGCTTCCCGCGAGTCTCTCAGCCCCTCGTGTTTTCACTTCCTTTTTCACCCAGCCTAGATGTCAGGTTCCTTCCCTTCAGCCTCTAACACGCTGCTGTGCTTCCTATGATATCCCCCTGCATCCACAGAATGTCCCCTAGACACCTGAACATTTAACGTAACTAAACACCAAAATTACATGAAGCTGCCTTTCCTCCTCTGTCCCTTCTCTCGGAGTGGGACCGCTGTGTGAACGCCTTTGCCAAAGCCAGGCATGTGGTCATTCTTGACTCCTTGCCATGACGACAGTGATAAAGATAATAACTCGTGTTTATCACTTACTAAGCACTGGGCACTGCTCCAGATGCTTTACTTGTGGGTGTAACTTACTGCTCACAACATCTCCATGAGGGACCTAGTATTTTTATTGCCACTTGACAGATACAGAAACTGAAGCACAGAGAGGTTGAGTGACTCAAGGTCACACAGCCAGGTGTCAGAGTTAGGGTGTCAATGCTGTCAGTCCCAACTTCAGGCACAGCCCTCCAAATGCCCCCAAATCCAGCATGCTGTAGAGTCTAGCTCTTAAAACCATCTCTAGTCCTTGTCACCTTCCTTATCCCCTTTGCTCCCACCCTGCTTCACCCTGGCTCCCCCTCACCTGACCAGAACAGTGTTTTAATTGTCCATCAGTCTGTCTGCCTTGTGTTAGCCTCCAGTCCTCTCCCTCCATTCTGCGTGCAGCCAAAGTGGACTATTTCAAATGCAAATCTGACTCACTCCATAACCTAAGGCCCTTTTAAGCCTGTTTTGCTGCAAATTCCCTAATCTGCTGTGTAATCTAGAACCTGCTACCTTTCCACTCTATTTTTCAGCACTCTCCCCTGTGCTCCCTGAGGTCCTAGCTACAGCTGCACCCTGCAACCTTTCTTCCCCCTGAGCTGCCCTAACCCCCAGGCTAGGTCTGTGCTTTTTCTCTGCTTGGAATGTGGGAAGACAAGGAAGATCAGCCTGGTTCTCCGAATGTGGTTCTGTATTATACGAACTGGGTGACATTGGGCAAGTTTCATCACCTGTCTGTGCTTTGGTTTCCTTTCGGAAAAACCCAGAATGATAAGGTTGTAGGGAGGCTTCAAGGAGATAATCCACATCAAATGTTTCAGATGGTGCCAGGACTCCTAGTGCCTCATCTTTAGTCCCTGAATGGCAGCAGAGATGGCTGTACCTGTTTAACAACCAGATGACTCATTAAAAGCTCTACCCCCTGCACAGCAGGTGGTAGGCATGTCAGCTCCCTCCTCCCACCCCAAACCTCTGTCCTTCCAGAAGTTCTCTCCCAGAGCCCTTCTACCAGCGATCTGTATTTTAGGTTTTCTTTCCTCTTTCTTTTGAAGGATATTTCTTTCACCAGATGCCATGATTCAGTAGGGAAGAGGTAACAGAAAGATATTTTAAACTATCTGTCAAGAGACAGATAACAGAAGTTGCCCAGGTCCCTTGGTTGTAGGATAGGAGCAAGCAAGAGACTTAACCATGGAGAAAACGTGGAGAAGATTTCAGGGTTGCCGGATGCTTGGCGTGTCGAGTTTAGGGAGAAGTCTGAAATAGTTATGGCACTAGTCTAAATTATTCATTGATGTCAAAGGCAATAATATGTAAGGAAACTTGGATTAACAAGTTTCCACCAAAATTTGTTCAGATTTTGGATCCACCAAAATCTGAACAAATCTTTTATTTTACCTTTGCCTACAGTCAACCTGTAGGAGAAAAGAGGCAGATGGCAATAAAACAAGCTGATCATCTTTTTTTTTTTTTTTTAATTAAATGGGGAAAAAAAATGAAGGGATATCCTGGAATGAGTTTGGAAGTAGCTAAATTCCTTCCTCTTTGTATTATTATCAGTACTGTGTAAGAACTAGTTTTGAGAATCAAAATCGTGGGACATTTCATTCATGAAACAGATTCTTCTTTTGGAATCATAACTTTGATTTAGAACTAGAGGAAGAAGGGAGAGAGGGATCTTTAAAGAATTTCACATATATCACACTTCCGGGCAGTATTTCCCTTGGCAAAAGAACAAACAAACTTGAAAGCTTAATTACCAGTGAAAGATGAAACCAGAGGCTTTCAGGTTAATCCCTAGCTCACTAGGACACCTGTTTCTGGAGCTAGTTCATCCCGGTCCTGTCCTGCAGAACCTGGAACTCGACAGCTTCCCTGCCCTTTGGGCTTACTGTCCTTGTTGGCACTTGAAAACAAGACCCCAGTTCTTACAAGAAGATGAAATGGGCCTTGGCCGGGTTCACATTATTTAGTTAAATTGTGATTATGGGATTTTAAGCCAGGCCCATGGACTTTCTGGCTGTGTGCAAAGGAGTCAAGTCATTTCTACTTGTACTTTCTGAGCTGCCAGATCTTACATTCCTAATAAGGCTGTTGAAGAACTTTGGTCTGATACACTTCTATGCCTTCCTTGTCAAGGTTCAATTTGTTTATTCATTCATTCAAAGTTCAATTTATTCATTCAAAGTTCAATTTATTCCTTCATCAGAACTTTGGTCTGACACTTTTATGCCTCCATCATCAAAGTTCAATTCATTCATTTGTTTGTTCATTATTCAGCTTTTGTCATGTGCCTGTCTCTGTAGGCGGTGGAGTTACAACAGTGAACACACAGAAATCTTTTATGTCCTTGCAGACAGATAGACAGTAAACACATGAAACATTCAGAATACCCAAAGGTGGGCTGTGCCTGCAGAAGAAAGAAGAGGGAGTGAGGTAGGCAGTGTTGGGTGTCTGTATTTGATACCAGGCAAAGCAGGCCTTGAGGAGAGGACATAGACAACCTCAAGAAAGAGACTGATCCTGGGAAACGTTCCCTACTTAAAAGGTTCACATTTCACCTAGAGCCCTGTTTTCCAGCTAAATAACCAGTTGGCCCTGAGTTTACTCTGTAGTGTCGTTATTAAGGTTACATAAAAATAATACCTTTACATGTTAGCCTTAGGCCTTAGCAAACAGAAGCAACGGCTACTGGCAGGGTGTTGGGAACTCCCGTCTCTGGGGGCTCGATCCATGTGTGTTCCCCTAGGAACCTCGCTGGCCACTGACTCGCCAGTGGTGGCACTAACTGGGTTCCGGGTAGGACCAAACTCAGGAGGTTCACGGTGGCACATGCCCAGCCCTCCAATCACCTGGCACTGCTCTAAAGAAGAGATCTGTGTTACTTGCTTCTTGCTACTCTCCCAAGATGTTCGGTGTGTATGTTTTGTTTGAAAAACCAAAGAAAGAGCCCCCCTAATGTTAACATCTGTGTCCTTGACTTTTTTCACCAACAGTGTATCTTGGTGGATTGCTTATGTCAATACCTACACTTGTCTCATTCTCTTCAAAGACTCCATAAGATTTATAAAAGAAATGCTCCATGAATGATTCACCTTGTTCCACCTAATAAGGATATTTTGAATCTTTTGCTGGGATGAACAATACTGTACTGAACATTCTTGAATGCATACTTTTGCATACATACACAGGAGGGTATAAGTTGAATTCATAGAGGGGGAATTACTAGGTCAGCGGGAACGTGCATTTGCGTTTTGACCGAGACAATCAAATTGCTGCCTATTGAAATGACACCGTTTGTGCTCCCACTCACAGTGTAAGTGTCTCTTCCCACAGCTCCCCAGGTGGCGTGTTACCCACCTCTGACCTCTACCGACCCCACAGATGGAAGGTGGCATATCTTTGTAGTTTGTGTCCCTCTGATTACAGTGGCAGTTGTTTGCGATGTGCACTGTTCCCGACTGGATATTCCCAATATTTTCTTTTATTTATTTTTTTTTAATAAGACTCTATCCCCTTTTTCAGATGTGTGAACAGTTAGATTCTTACTTATTTTCATGTCAGGTTGATATTCTGACACTCTATTCCCCAGCGTAATAATATTAAGGACACAACACATCTGTAATGAATGCCTGTGACTGCTTTCCAAAGTGTATTCGAAGTATTTTGAAATACGAGACAGGAGCAAGAGCTTTACCTGCATAATTTGATCTATAAGCTAAGATACATTTAGATGCCAGGGAATAACAATGAATAGCAGAAGTGTAGGGAAAAAATATCATCTGAGATGAGCAGCCAGATCAAGAGGCAGAAAGCAAGGCCAGACGGAATTTTGCAGCTAGCTCTTCTCCTAGCGAGGAGGAGGTGCTCAGATCGGGGTGAGGCAGACCGTTGTTTTCCGGGTGCAGGGTAAGATCGGTCCCTCGTTACAGTCACCCTACTCCTTCTGACCCTGGAACCCACGAGGGGCCAGCGACCCTGAGAGTTGCCCGTGTTTTCCAGCCGCAGTTGGATTACTGGCCGTGTCCAGTGTCATCACCATGTCTGCCCCCTTCTTCCTGGGGAGGATCATCGACGTCATCTACACCGACCCCGCCGCGGACTACAGCAGCAGCCTGACCCGCCTCTGCCTGGCGCTCAGCGGAGTGTTCTTGTGCGGTGCTGCGGCCAACGCTCTTCGTGTCTACCTCATGCAGACTTCAGGTGAGAGGGCCCCTTGTCCCGGGGTCTCCCGGAGCACATGACGGGGAGCCGTGCGGGTGTCATGCGCCCCAGGCCCCAGCCTTTTCCTCTCTTCTGCATCACATTCAGTGGGGACGCTGGCCGGATGTGGGAGCTGAGAATTGTTTTAGATCAGGTGCTCTCTTCTGTTTTCCTTCTCCGTGAATGGGAGTTGAGCGGTGTTTCCTGGGAGGTTTGAGAACAAAGCCTGCACTCAGGAGGCTGGAGGTGGGGGCCTCTTTCGGGAGCTGCCTCAGGCTTTTGCTCCCCCTTTAGTAAGAGCTGCGTGGTGACTTGACAGTGTCTGTGTCAGGCTGGGCTGTTAACATGCAGGCGACTTCCGCAGCCAGGGCTGAGCCGGGGGCACGCCCGGCTCTAAGTCGGTTGCTTGCCATTTAGCTAATAAGATAAATGCTCTGTGGATGAGTAACCAGTTGTTACCATTTGAAAGTTCAATACAGAAAAGGGTTGCCAAGGAAGAACACAATTAGCTCTTGAGCACTAATGTAGTAAGGCCTCTTTGTAAATGACGTGTTTTAAGAACCTCTCGGTCATGTTATGTTGACACCATCACCACAGCCTCGCCTCAGCATCCACAGTCTACGGTTACTAAGAGTTACTAGCACCTGCCTGTCCATCTGCCAGGGCTCAGGCGAAGCTGTGCCCAAGGGGTCAACAGGGCACCAGATGTCCTCCAAGGCTGCAGCACAGAGGAGAGGCGACGGCATCGGGCCCGGCTGCTGTGTATCAGGAGTCCGGACGCAAGCTGATACCATTTCTGTTTGCTTTTGCAGGTCAGCGAGTTGTGAATAGGTTGAGAGCTTCGTTATTCTCCTCCATTCTGAGGCAGGAGGTTGCTTTCTTTGACAAGACTCGCACAGGAGAACTGATTAACCGCCTCTCCTCGGACACTGCACTCCTCGGGCGCTCGGTGACTGAAAACCTCTCGGACGGGCTCAGGGCCGGGGTCCAGGCCTCTGTCGGTATTGGCATGATGGTATGTCAGCCCAGCTGGCGTTGAGACCTTCTCGTCAGGGCTTGGTCGGCGCCAGGCCTCTCATGCATGAGCTGAGCTCCGGGTGAGCTGCTCTGATCCCTCTGTGGCCTCTTAGCCAAGAGTGAGGCCACAGAGGCTGCAGGGACACAGAGACTGCGTCTTCCCACATGCCCTTGGCACCTCCGTTTCCCCAAAATGAGATCTTATCTGCAGAATGGGCCGTTGGGCTTAGAAAAGATTACGTTGTTGCCTGGGTTTTCTGAGAATGCAGGGAGGCAGAAAAGGGCAACAGGTGGCAGCCACCCTTGGGTGCTGAGCAGTGGGTCAGGGGAAGGACAGGAGATCACTCACCCTCCCCCAAAGGCAGTGAAACTGCCCTGCCATCTTGGAGATCAAGGGTGCATATCCTTTCCTCCTCTCAGAGGAAGGAAGACCAACTCCATCCTCCCAGACACAGAATTAGGTCTGCTCTCCTTCAAGGGGAGCTCTCTCCACCCCCAGCCTTTGTTCCTTTCCTAATGAAGAGGCCTGAGCACCTGCCCCTGCTTGCCTCACTTCCGCAAAGCATGTTCCTCCTCAGACTCATGCTGCTGGTCAGTAGAAACGGGATGCAAGCCACATACATGATTTAAAATTTCCAAGTAGCCACTTTTTAAAGAGCAAAAAGAAAGATGAGATTAATTTTAATGTATCTTACATTATTTTTCATATTAAAATTTTAAAGCCCAGTATGTATTTTAATACTTACAAAACATCTAATCCAGATGTTAAATTTTCATTGGAAATACTTGATCTATATTCAGATTTCATAAAATTTGCCGTTGAAAAAGTAGATTGACATACCAAGTTTTCCAAACATACTGATAATTTAACCAATGACTAAATAGAAATGGAGCATGGGTTCTTAAATTTTAGTTTTAGTTAGCTAAAACTAAATAAAACTAAAAATTCAGTTCCTCAGTCACACTGACCACATGTCGAGTGCTCAACGGCCATGCGAGACTGCCAGTTTAGACAGCATCATTCTAGACTTCTAGAATATGGACTGGAATCACCCTTCCTCACAAGTGGAAGAGCTTGGGAGCTTTGTCCCATGTAGCACTTAGGCCAGAGCAGAGCAATGTGCTGCCAGCGCAAGCCTCTAAACATGACTGATGGCACGGAAACGGCCTTGACATCTCGCGCTCTCCCAGCCTCGAGAGCAGCGAGGCTCTGAAGGAAGACCGCTGCTGCATCACAGCCTCGCATCCAAATATCAGTCAGTCGTTCGTTCTGGGGCACAGGAACAGCTGGGAACCTTTTTTTGAAACAGTTAGCTTAGTTCAGCTGGCTGATGAGGAAGGGCCTGTCTTAGCTCGGGCCGGAATAACAAAGTACCACAGGCTGGGCTGCTCAAAGCTTAGTTCAGCTGGCTGATGAGGAAGGGCCTGTCTTAGCTCGGGCCGGAATAACAAAGTACCACAGGCTGGGCTGCTCAAACAAGAGATTTATTTCTCGTAGCTCTGGAGGCTGGACGTGTCAAGATCTCGGCGTTGGCAAAGCAGGTTCGTCCTGAGGCCTCTTTCCTTGGCTGCCGGGTGGCTGCCGTCTTGCTGCATGCTCACATGGCCTCTCCTCGGTGCTCGCGTGCAGAGACCAGGCTTTCTGGAGTCTGTTCTCTTAAGGACAGTAATCCTGTTGGATCAAGGCCCCACCATTATAACCTCATTTCACCTTAATTACTTTCTGAAGGGCCCCATCTCCACATATAGCCACAGGGGGTTGGGGCTTCAGCATATGAATTTCGGGGGAACACCTACATTTAGCCCCTCACAGGCCTTGTCAGCTGGCATCCCCTGGGGCCTGGTCTTCAGCTCGAGGAACAGAAGTGCGCTTTGCTTCTCCCGTGGAGAAGCTGCCTGGATTGGGTTTATGGTTAGCCTGCCCACAAGAACCTAGGGATGTCTGTGCTGTGCTGCCAGCTCGGCAGTTCAGACACAGGACCTTCCGCCCTAGCATCCGGGTGTGTGTTCCTGCCACTCCGGCATTCCTTGTGGTGACAGGACCCTGCGTTCAGCTTCGGAAGCTTATTACTCAGGGGGTTCTGAGACAGACCACACAGGCACTGGGGAACCCTGAAGGACTCTCGTGCCCCACTGCAGAGGACCCCCATGCGCCTGGTTCACTGGGGCTCAGGTGCATTCAGGCCTGGACTGTCAGGCCTGCCCTGAGCACGACCCTGCCCCTGCAGTGGTGACCCTCACCCCAGTGGCCTGCTGGACTGCGTGGCCTCTCTGCTCGGGGTAGATCATTCCTGCCTCAGGGCCTTTGTACTCTTGCTCTTCGAAGACCACGTGACGCCTGAAGTTATTCCCTCTCCTTCATCTGCTGCTTCTCTGCCTGTCAGCTTTCCTCTCCCCTTGGGCGGAACTCCACGCAGGTCATTTCTCTCCCGGACACCTGGGAGAGTGTCTGCTGCAGGCAGGCATTCAGTAACGAGCTGTTGAGTGAGTAAACGGATGCACACTTGGGGGTTCTGTCCGTTACTTTACATTTCAGTCTGCAGCTTTTTCTCAGCATTTTGGGACAGCCCTGTACTGATTGTACTATTTTCTGGGCAATTGAGATTTGGCAGATTTTAATAATTTGGTGAAGAGTGCTAGTATCATTGAAAATACAGTTGCCACGTTGCAGGGTTGCCAGGAGACCCCACCATGTTGCTTCTAGAAGCTGGCTATTCCTCCTTTGAGCAACTCCAGCTGTTAGGAATCTCCTCCTTATGATGAGTTCAGATCCGCTGAGCCATGGAAACCACTGCAACTCTTCTTCCACTTGTTAGTTATGTCCTCCCCCCACGTCTCTGTCATCTGTCTGTCACATAATGCAGGTGTTTGGGTCTCTGCCATCTTGGTCATCTCAATGGGACCTATTGCCCTGGTTTAGTGTCCTGGACGTGGTCCAGGCTTAAACAGAGAACTCCTGGTGTGGCCTGGGCAGCATGGGCAGGATGGGCCTCCTTCCCTCGCTCCTGCCCTGCCTCCCCCTTCTCCGCTGCTGAACGGCAGAGCCTTGTACACAGCATTGTACCGGCCATGGTTCAGTGTGGAGGGTAAAATACGTCCACCCTTTCTTCAGCAGCTCTTGACTGGTCACATCACTCCTGTGTGGCACACTGAAGACCCATGGGTTTTATGAAGATTGACGATGTCTGAAAAGTTCCCTAGTGCAGGACACACAACACTGAGACAGTGCCTTCAGGCCTGTCTGCTCATTGACACACGCTCACCTACAGTAGGTACTGAGAGTTTCTTGCTACTCTGCATAACAAAAACCTTTTGGCTTTTGTTTTCAACAGTTTTTTGTCTCACCTCATCTGGCAACTTTTGTTTTGAGTGTGGTACCTCCAATATCCATCCTTGCTGTTATTTATGGACGGTACCTACGGAAACTGACCAAAGTCACTCAGGATTCCCTGGCACAAGCCACTCAGGTAAAGGCCCTTCCTTCGCATGGTCTCCAGTGGGCTTGTGGCACCAGGGGGCAGACCACAGGGAATCTGCTTTTCAAAGAGTTTGTACTTTTTCTTACGTTTCACCCCAGGGTCCTAGAAACCTACAGTACTCTGCCTTCTAGACTAGATTACTACCCACACATCAAATAGACCCAGCTTAGCTTGGAAAACTGCACCAATTTCTTACTTCTTACCATCTCTATTTCTAATAGAACAAAAAAGCTAATCATTTTTTCAAAACTTTGTGGATGACACTCTATTCTTAATGAATTCATAAGGGTAGCTTTGTGCTGCTATCCAGTGTTGCCTTTCAAAAAATTAAAAATAATTGTTATACTTTTGTATTGCAAAAACCATGAATGTTTCTATTGAAAATTTGAAAGTATAAAGATAAAAAATAACATGCATAATCCTACCTCTCAATTATTATTAACATTTTGGACTCTGTCCTTTTAATATTCTTTTCCTCTGCATACAGATATATTTCTATATCCAGCTACCTACCCTCCTGTTATCTTTCTTCTACCTTTATATATGATGTGCATATGCATAGATCTGTGTTTCCAAAGATAAGATTGTTCTCTATATCCTTTGCAATCTATTTTTGACTTAGTCATGTATCACAAGCCACTCCATCGATAGTGTCTTAAAAATGAGAACCACATTTTCGTTGTGCCTCTAGAAATCTTGGAATGTGGCCTTGCTCCCCCTGAAATGTTTTGTTATTCTCCCAGCTAGCTGAGGAACGCATTGGAAATATAAGAACTGTTCGAGCTTTTGGGAAGGAAAGCACTGAAATAGAGAAATACAGCAGCAAAGTGGACTATGTCATGCAGTTAGCAAGGAAAGAGGCATTCGCTCGGGCTGGCTTCTTCGGAGCTGTAAGTACATCGTTCTGGAAAGAGTGAGAAAAGATGTTATGATTAGGAGAGATTTTACTCTGTGAGTCTTGCCATAAATAGAAAATGATTCTATTCCACGTCAAGACTAAGAATTGCTTTCCTTAAAGTATTTTTGTGAAAGAAGAGGAAAACAAGAAAATGTAATTAGAGAAAAGGCAAGGAATGGGTGGCGAGACTGAACAGTAAGGGGCCAGGCACTGATTCTCAAAGCGTGGTCCAGATCGGCCGCATCCGCTTCACTGGGAGCTGGGGAGCCTTGCAGACTCTCAGCTCCACTCCAGAGCTACTGGGTTAGACACTCTGCGGCCGGTGAGGAGGGCAGCAATATGTGATTTATCAGCTCCTCCACTTCATTCTGATGCAGGCAGTTTGAGACCCACTGAGGAGTAACCAGGAGAACCTCAGTGTATTTCAAGAAAGAAGTCTAAAAAAATTGATTGCAAGGAACTCAAATTGGACACCGAACTATAAAGTCACCATGAAAGCAAATTCATATATGTTCAAACCAGAAACAGCTTTAGAGGTGATTCAGTAATGGCCACGACTCAACAGATAGGGAAACAGAGGCCCAGAGAAGGCAGCACTAACCAAAGACCACCCATCCGACACAGGCTGAGGTGGGCCAGAGGTCCAGTCTTTGCCCAGTATGTCATGTGAGAACATACAAACACACATGCTGGCTGTGTGTGTATTGCCTCCAGTTAGGGAACAAATCCCTGATACTAGTTTTTCCTTTGCAAACTGAGCAGACAGAGTAAAACAGGAATCTGATGGGTGACTTAGTGTCCAGGTTTCCATGCTGATGAGATTCCTTCTTTCAATATTGCAATATTTCAAAAGTATTTTTATTTGAAATTTAGATAAAAATGTAATATTTTGGCAAAACCTTGCTGTGATAATTAAATGCAGAGAGGAAATTATAGACCATTTTAATGCTTTTGCATTTGGGGTCTCTGGTCCCCCGCTGACTTCTGTGTTTTCCTCCTTCAACAGACAGGGCTCTCCGGGAACCTGATTGTGCTTTCCGTTCTGTACAAAGGAGGGCTGCTGATGGGCAGCGCCCACATGACCGTGGGTGAGCTCTCTTCCTTCCTGCTGTACGCTTTCTGGGTTGGACTAAGCATTGGAGGTATGTAATCTAAATAGGCTCAGGGAGTTACAAATGGAATGTCCGATTCTAGTTTCTGGAACAAAAACTTAACTTTCTTATTACTCCATCTCTCAGCAACTAACTTCTGAAAAAAAACATTTTCTAGAAAGTCATTCCAACTTGACTTTAAAAGAAAAAAAAAGGATGTGAGTGTCATCCTCCCAAGGAGGCAAGCGGTTGCTTGGTTGGGAAGTTTAGGATTTTTTGAGGCCACTTGTCACTCACTGAGCTCAGGGCCACTTGGGTGCAGCATCTTCTAACCTGCAAAGCTTGCCGCTTTGCCCATGGAATGAACGTGGGGAGGAGGAAAGACGGTGCCGGACAGGTGTGCACACAGGGATCCCACAGGCCTGTGGAAGGGACTGTTTCATGATTGGCAAATGGCTGGGGAATAAAAGTTTCTTGTACAAAGTCGACCATGTCCAAAACTAATGAACAGTTGAAACGTACAGGTTAGAAAGTGCTCGAGACAGAGTGGCTTGCTTTTGTTGAGACTCTGTGAGTTCAGCTTTTATTGTCCTCTCCTGGGTGAAGGGAGACAGAGCTGTGTGAAGTCTGTGGAGTTTCGGTACCTTTCCTGCTTCCCCAGCCAACAAGGGGTGAACGATTTCCTCCTTTTTGTTTTTCTTCCTCTTTGAAAACCAAGGTGGAAAGGTTAGATAAAGAGCTTATCTGATTGGTGGAACTTGAGAACCCCATGTCAGCATGAGATTTTTCTTTTCAGACTTTTATATCTACTGGTTAAAGGTAGAGGCTATTCCTTAGCTATCTATGGGCAAGTGAGGATATCTTCTAGGCTGAGATTCCCAGTCCCCTAAAAGCAGCATCTGAGTTCTGGATGGTTTGAAGAAAAACCCAATGTAGACATGTCAGGTGGCTGAGTGGTTTGAGAAGCAGGAGGGTCAGGCGGGAGGACCCATGACTCGGGGTTGCTCTTTCCTCTCCGTCCCCTGGGTTGAGCCTGCTGGGCTGTAGGGTCCCACAGCTGTGAGGTCATGTTCCTTGAAGTCTTCTGTCCCACCTCAGAGTGGATTTGCCTGCCACCACTTCCCTTTCTGTGGCTTTTCTGTCCATATTCCACACTTGTGTGCTGTCAGCTTCCTAATCTCATGCTTTCTGCCACAGGCCATTTGTTCTTTTTCAGTCACTCCTCTCCCCCCACCCCCTTTTCTCCATACTACTTCAACTGAGAGAAACTTCCTCTGGTCTTCATGTAAGGAAATCATATAGTGTTTGTCTTTATCTGACTTATTTCACTCAGCATAATACCCTCCAGGCTCATCCATGTTGTCCCAAGTGGCAAGATTTCACCCTTTTTACGGCTTAATAATATTCCATTGTGTACATGTATCACAGCTTCTTCATCCATTCATCTATCAACGGATACCTAGGATGCTTTCGTATCTTGACTATTGCAAATACTGCTGTAATTAACATAGGGGTGTGTATATCTTTTCATATTACTGTTTTCATTCCCTTTGGGTAAATGCCCAGAAGTGGAATTGCTGGGTCATTTGGTATGCCATATATTTTGAGAACCCTCCATACTGTTTCCACAGTGGCTGCACCACTCGATGATCCCACCAACAGTGCTCACAAGTGCCCCTTTCTTCGTATCCCGTCCAGGACTTATTATTTGTTGACTTTTTGATAATAGCCATTCTGACATGTGTGACAAAACATCTCATTGTGGTTTTGATTTGCATTTCCCTGATAATTAGTGATGTTGAGCATCTTTTCATGTCTGTTGGCCATCTGTATGTCTTTGGAGAAATGTTTTTTCAAGTCAGAAAGCCCAGAAATAGACCTACAATTGTACAGTCAATTAATCTACAAGGGAGACCAAAATATACAATGGGGTAGTGACAATCTCTTCAATAAATGGTGTTGGGAAAACAGAATAGATATATGCAAAAAAGATTTAAAAAGTGGATCACTTCCTTACATCGTATATTGTACAAAAATAAAATATATTAAAGATTTAAATGTAAGACCTGAAACCATGAACCTCCAAGAAGAAAACATGGGCAGAAAGCTCTCTTTGACATCAGTCTTAGCAACATTTTTTGTGATATGTCTCCCTGGACAAAGGAAACAAAAGAAAAAATAAATAGGACTACAACGGATTGAAAAGTTTCTGCACAGTGAAGGAAACCATCAGGAAAACAAAAGACAACCCACTGAGTGTGATAAAGGAAACTTTAAGAAGAGATGGTTGGAACATTTGACATTTCCAGATTCCTTCTCAGGTTTTTGGACTAGTAAAAGTTGAACGTTTGAGTGCCTAAAAGGGAGGTCTGGTTTTTGTGGATTTGAATTTAAAGTGAATATTGGGATATTGTATTTTCCTTTTAAGTATAGGATAAGCATCATATTTCACTTATATTGCTGTTTTTGACTAGGTAGAATCTTCTCGGCAGCACTGTGATTTTAATTCAGCGGCTGATTAATATGGCTATATGTATCTGTAAATTTCCTGATTAACCATTAAATCCTTATTAGAAATCAATGAAATTGGAGTAGTGGAAGTTGAAGGAAGACAAGGGTATGAGACAGAGGAAATTCTGAACATGGATTCCAGGTAGCTGCCTCCAACCCTTTTTTGAAAGTAACAGGTTTTATACTGCACGCAAGTTGTTACCTGTCCCAGTGGGAGGGGAACAGCAGCTGGCTGTTTCTGGGCACCAGTGACAGATCTCAGCTTCTCATCCTCAGGTCTGAGCTCTTTCTACTCGGAGCTGATGAAAGGACTGGGCGCCGGGGGACGCCTCTGGGAGCTCCTTGAGAGAAAGCCTGAGCTTCCTTTCAACGGTGGGTCTGAAATGCATTTGCCCTTTTTCACTGGGATTAAACAAATGTGGCTTTGGACAGTTAGGCCAGCTTCCTGCCCTATGTGGGAAGGATGGGCGTGACAAGGACGTCATTCCTGCCAGTGGCAGGGAAAAAGTCATGAGAGGGGCGGGCGGTAAGAGAGGAAGGACAGCTGTTGGCAGGCCCAGGGATGCCCCTGAAAGCATGAGGCTGACCACATGCGGGTTTGCCACCCGCTGTTTACTTCCCTGCAGGTGACTTGGTACCACAGACGCAGGATGGCAGCCCAGGTGTGCCAATAGGAAGGGCCCTGGACACCACCAGAGGTGTTCCCTTAGTGACTTTGATGTTTGCATGGGGGACTAAAGAGAAGGAAGAGGCATCTCACATATAAAACACCCTAATTTCTTGGCTTTTGGATGTGGGGTGGGGAACGCTGATACTAATAATCTCATCTAGAGCCATTTCCTTCATCAGCTGCTTCCCTGGAAGCCAGGGCTCAGGGGAAGTGGCTGTGAGCAGTATCCACTCCCCAACCCTCACAGCTCCTAGGACATGCATGAACCCCAGCATTCTCCAGGATCACAGGCTGGAGGAAGTAAGCTCAGGGTGATACCAGGACAGCACAGACCCCCGACCCCCTCTGGCTCCTTGGCAGTGCCCACGTGTACATCATCATTCTCTCAAAACTCTGATGGAGAGTCGACGGGATCGGCCCCGGAGCGAGCGAGCCACAAAGGCAGTAGCACGGGGAGGGGGGACGCTAACCCCAGGACTTGGCAGCTTGGGCAGGTTGTTGTCTCTGAGCCCCAGTGTCTTGTCAGTGGGGCTGGGACAGTCATTTCTACCTCTCAGGGCTGTGGGAGGCAAACAGGACCATGCATGCACTGTGCCCCGGACAGAGTGCGTGCAGAGCAGGCTCAGGGTAAGCATCAGACAGAGGCCTCTTCCCGACTTGCCCAGCAAGAGCACTGATGCCAGGGCCAGCCGAGGTGGGGTCATCATCTGCAGTCAGATAAGTAGGAACTGAGGTTAGCTGTGACTTTGGTCTGGGTGTTTAGTAATTAGTATTCCATCTTGTGTTTCAGAGGGACTTGTCTTGAACGAGAAAAGCTTCCAGGGCACTTTGGAGTTTAAGAATGTGCATTTCACCTACCCAGCCCGCCCAGAGGTACCCATATTCCAGGATTTCAGCCTTTCTATCCCATCGGGGTCTGTCACAGCGCTGGTTGGCCCCAGCGGCTCCGGCAAATCAACGGTGCTCTCCCTGCTGCTGAGATTGTATGACCCCGTTTCTGGTGAGCTCACCACACAGTGGGGTGGGAAGCTGTGCTGAGCCCTTCTTACTCCCGTGCCCTGAAAAAGGGCCAAGCAATACGAAAAGTTAGTGTGTGAGAGTTCCGAGTGCCAGAGGCTTTGTTCCCGGGGAAGGAATCCCTTCGACACAGGTCCCTTTTAGGGTTATGGCAGCTCATAGAGAAGGCCCTTCAGGCATTTTGTGTATGTCAGTCAGACCTCAAGTCCTGAGTGACTGCTGCCATTCTTCCTCCTCCACCCGCATGCTGGGCTCTCCGATGGACAGAGTCAGCAGCCCTGGGGAGCTCCCTGGAAGCTGGGAGGTTCCTGAACAAACGGGATTTGTTGCTCAGGGATTCCCTGATGCGGACACCGGCCCACAGTGTCCGCGGCATTGTGGATGAGGCGAGACAGATTCACACGGACTACCACCGAGTCCTGTGGGGAAAAGGGATGGCATGGTGCTCTCTCAAGGGGAGAGCGCCCTACCCTTCCCTTGACAGGCTTTTATTGGATTCAATTTGCATAGGAATACAGGGCGTATAGGTAAAGCTCATCAATCATTATCAGGCAGAAATGATTAAACAATAGATAACATTCAGAGAACTCTGAGGGCTTATTCTGAGCCAGGGTCAGTTAGCTAAAGGGCCATAAAACTTTGAGGAACAAACTCACTTCATGCTTGGGCCCTTATCATTTAATTTGAGGGTATTAGCAAAGCAGGCTTCACAGGATCTTATGCATTATTTCTTAGGCCCGGTTGCCCCAGGGAACCTGCCCTTTCCAGCACAGGGCCTCACCACCCTCTGTCATTGTTTCAGGCTTAAATCAGGCAGGGGAAGTAAGGCAGCCAAGAGATTAGGAGACTTCTTGCAGACAGAATGAGGACTCAAGCTATGTCAAAGCCGAGGGGTGAGGGTCCATCACCCCCTTTTTCTATAGCTACCCAAGTCCTTCCCTGAGGGCCCCTCCATGGCCGTAACTGTCTTAGGTCATCCCTTCCTTGAGGAATCTTACCCGCCATTGGCTATCCAGTCATCTGCTCAGGGCCAAGCAGGGTGAAGAGAAAGGGGACAGAGGCGGTGCCCCTACAAGGAAGATAAGCTTCGTCTCCTAAGTGGCTTGGGGTCCCAAGGTCTCTCACTCAGCCTTAGCCATGGGAGGGTTCCCAACAATTCCCTTCTCTGCCACGCTCCATGAGAGCCTCTTAAGAAAGTAAAGATTTTCTTAATGGTTTTTTCTTATTCTGGTTTTTATTTGATGTTTAGCCAGATTATAGCATCTTTTAGAGCAAGGAACACATTATTTTACTTCTTTGTATCCTGCTTATTGTGATGTAACCGACACAACACATTTCAGGTGTAGGACACTAGGATTTGGTAATTGCGTGTGCTGCAAAACGCTCCCAACACGTCAAGCCTGCAGCCATCAGCACACGTACCTGCAGGGCTCACCTCCTCCTTCACAGCGGGTCCTGGGGGAGACACTCTGTGTGTGCTGATTTAATTCTGGGCTGAGAAAGCGATGGTTTTCAGCAAGAGAAGACAACTGCCAGTAAAAGTCAAATCACGAATTTAAAAAGAGTATGTCTTGTGGTCGTTTTACCTGTGTTTTTTGTTTAAAACACTGCAAGAGCTGGTTATGTGCCAGGCCAGTGTTCTGACTTGCAGAGCCTGAACCAGAGTCACCAGCTGTGTGTGTAAAGGGTGTCGCTGCGCTGTTTGCCTCTGGGGTCCCGGTCTGGCTGACTCTCTACTGGCTATCAATTCTGAGTTTAGAGAAATCCTAGTTAGGTCGTGTAAATAAAGTCGAAATGCCGGTTCTCTAGTTTCTTCACCATGGGGCCTGCAGAGCACTGGTACGTTTAAAGCGAAAGACCTCAGGTTTTGCCAGCTTGTGAGAGTGTACAGCTGGCCGTACAATCGCCGCCACTCACCGAGAAGTGACAGCATTTCTCATGTGAGCCACTGTCGTCCAGCATTATCGAGTCCCCATGACATGTAGAATTAGTTCTGTTGGCTGAGGCCAGCGTTCCGTCTCAGTATTTAAACACTGCCACAGTAGCCATCAGATTCTCCATTTCAGATGACAGACTCTCCTCCAGCTGAGTTAATGCAGGAAGGGATAGTTGAAGGAGTGACGAAAGAGCTCAAAAACCACTGGCAGAGCTGAACTTCCAGTCCACTTCCCAGAGCGTCGCCGCAGAGCCAGGCTTCCAGGGCAATTGCTGATGGTGACCTTCTCCAGGAAGCTGCAGAGTGAGGCAGCCGTGGTCCTGGGTGCCAGCTTCAAAGCTCTGCCACCTCTGCTAGTGTGTGTGTGCAAGCGGACACCTCACGGCTTGCACCTCTCCCACCTAAATCTCGTCCAAATCAAAGCTCTGCACAGGTGCCTCTTCCTGTAGAGCCCTGAGTCACTGCAGGAAGCGCTGCAGCCTCTGCAGGAGGGCGAGCGGGATGGATGAGCCTGTCGGGCCCGCCAGCTACCACTGCAGGGCCAGCAGTCGTGGGCCACCTGGAAAGGCCCTGTTCGCTCTGCGAGTCCTCGATGTACATTGGTTTAGGTTCTGTTTGGAGGCTTTGAGTATACTTTCAATCTTTTGAAAACTGAGCCTGGCATTTTCCCACTGGATGCTGTCTGTGTTTATGTTAGTCATGGCCCTGTGATGCGTTAATCAGGACGCTCCGTGACTCTCCTTCCCTCCCCACAAGGAATGGTCAGTCTCGATGGTCACGACATCCGTCAGTTGAATCCGGTCTGGCTGAGATCCAAGATTGGGGCCGTGAGTCAGGTAAGGGGAGTGGGGTTTGTTTTCATTGTGCTTTCTTTTGAAACTGCTTTTGTCATTTGCTTGGCTTGGCCTAGAATCTCTCAAAAGGGAAAGAGTGGAAGGTTCCCAAATGAATGAAACCAGCCTCACATAGCAGATTGTCTAGGTCTGTAAATACTGCTGCTTCCTCGAGACCTTAAACACTTGTCCAGGTGAAGCATTGACTTTTTATCAAAAGCTGGAACTGATACGAATTTGTAACGCAGATAGTCTAGAAGCAGGAGAGAAAAGCTAACTTCTCAGCTTCCACTGACTCTTACCCAATTCCCATTTTTATTACCCCCTATAGTCTACTGTTGAGCATAAAGGATTTCAGCAAAAAATAAGCCAAGACTCTGGTAGGAAAGAGCAAGGGTCCCCTTGCAAGAGGCTGCAGTTTTCAAGGCAGCATGTCAATGTGATGTGGTTGCTTTACTGAGGCTGTTTTCACGAGACCCCTCGGTGCGGGGAAATTTGACACAGCATTTATATTTCCATCACCAGGCTGTGCGCACAGTAGACCAACCTGAGCCTCTGCTTCTGACGAGCTCCCCCCAGTCCCGACCCTCAGCCCTTTCCGCAAAGACAGGGGCAGGTAGGGCAGTGACAGGGTTTGCTCGGCAGTGTAAGGATACCAGCGGTGCATATCCTTTATGGGCTGCAGAAAAGAAGCTGGAAGTTTATTTGCTTTTTGGAATCATGCCACAGAGTTCTGTCAAAATGTCATGCTCCCATCTGATTTGTGTATATTTCAAAAAGTAATGTCCTCCATGGGAGGCAGGCCTCTGGGAAATGCAGGTGGGCTTGTGGTCTTCCAGTGCTTCGCAATTGCCGAGGAAAGGGAACTTGCATTTACGAAGTGCCTACTGTGTGCCAGGCACTAGGCAGGCATCTGCTGTGGGATCTCATTTCCTGTAGTATGGTGGGAACCACAGATGACAAAATCAGTGCTGTTTACAGTAATACATGAATTTTTAATAAATCTGTTGGGTGAATTTATGAAGATTCGTGAAGAAGTAGAACATAGAAACTGGCATGGCCCTGGCTGGTGTGGCTTAGTGGACTGAGTGCCAGCCTGCAAACCAAAGGGTCGCCAGTTCGATTCCTGGTCAGGGCACATGCTTGGGTTGCAGGCCAGGTCCCTGGTGGGGGGCACATGAGCGGCAACCACATGTTGATGTTTCTCTCCCTCTCTTTCTCCCTTCCCCTCTGTCAAAAAATAAAATTAAAAAGAAAAGAAAAAAAACTGGCATGCATTCTCTGGAGCCATTTAATAGTTTCTTAGATATAATTCTTAGCTCCACTGTGTTTGCTAGACGCGTGTGATGTTTGTTTTGAAGTTTGCAATAAATGCTTTATTTCCAATTTGTAGGAACCAATTTTGTTTTCTTGCTCAATTGCTGAGAACATTGCCTACGGCGCAGACAACCCGTCCATGGTGACGGCCGAGCAGGTAGAGAAAGTGGCCGAAGTGGCCAACGCAGCGGCGTTCATCCGGAACTTCCCTCAGGGATTCAGCACCGTGGTCGGAGAGAAGGGCGTGCTGCTCTCAGGTACCTGCTGCTCCCATGTTGCAGCCAGACCTCTCAGCTCCTCGGATGTCCCCAAATGTTCTCGTTGTGGTATTACTTTTCAGTTAGGGTTTTGTCCTTCGAGGTTATGAAATCAGGCTTTCCACTTTCTAAAAATCTCTTGTACACATGGACAGCTCCTCAGTTTCCTTTGGTTTCTACCCCAGAGACGCTCCCGAATTCCCACTGGATGTCCCAGTGAGTAGTGCTCGGCCACAGCAGCTTTTATTCTCATCTGAGAAAAGATACAGGGTGGTGGGGTCATTTGTTCAGAGCAGCAGAGGCTGAATCAGCAACAGAATTGAACTTGAAAGAGTTCTTTACTCCCCAGTTTTCACTATTCATGTTAGGCCAGGGATCGATAGACTTTTTCAAGGAAGGGCCAGAGAGCAAATAAATATTTTAGGTTTTATGGGCCACATGTGGTCTCTGAACATAGTATTCCTCTTTGTTGGTTTTTTAAACAGCTGAGTAAAACATACAAGCCACGCTTAGCTTGAGGGCCGTGCACGAGCAGGTCCTGGCTCAGATCTGGCGCCCAGTGCGCGGTTGGTGGGCCCGGTGCCGGGCGAGCGGAGGGTGCCCAGTGCGAGGCGCAGCCGCGCTTCCCTATGGGTCCAGCATGTCTGGCATGGTGTGTCCCATTATGGGCACCAGGCCCTCAGGAGGGACAAAGAAAACTTGTTTTCTATTGCTTCAGAGCCCAGCCGTGGGGTGATGAGTAGGACTGAGAGGGAAATACAGTTTCGACTGGTTAAATGTAGGTTTTGTTTGCATCACAAACATTGCCATGTGCTCCCTTTCATGACAGCGAGCTCTCCATCAGAGGAGGGGTCTCAGCAGGGATGGGGGCCTCCATGTCAGAGCCAGGCTGCCCCGGGGATGGGAGCAACGGTCCTTTTCAACATGAACTTCTTACTTGAAGTGTTGAACACCCAAAATTTAACACGAAATATTTTAAGTTTATTGTTTGTGGCTTTTTAAAACTGTAGGCAATAGACGAAAAATGTGTTTTTAGATTGGGGAAGTTCCAGGAGAAGAGTTACACATTGCTGTGTGACGTGAACTGTGACTGCGTCTCTGAAACATGTCCCCAGAAGAAAAGCAGCTCGGGCCGCTCCTGGTGACATTATTGAGCATCTAGGAGTGCAGTTGGGAGCGACCTGTGCTCTGTTCATGCCATGTCACCTTCTCCCTTGGAGCAGATCCCGCATGTCCTTCCCTCTGCCAGGATTCTCAAGCTCCATTTTGGAGTGCAATAACCAAAGGTTCCAATTCTTGCTGGCTTTCTGGGAGAGAGAAAGGACACTTAGCAATAGATTCCCAGTGCACTAACTGGCACTAGGGTTTCTCTGAGCTACTGAAGCCCTCCTTCCAGCTCGACTTGACCTGCCCCAGGGCACTGAGACACGAGACACCCTCCCCAGTCAGAGAGGCTGGGAAGCAAGGGCTTCCCTGCTCCCGCAAGGTGAGTGCCAGGCTCCCTGGCTGAGGTCAGCGTTTAGCAGCACCACACGTTACAGCTGTGAACAGGGATCTTTTAGATGAAATGCTGTAATGTCCAGCAATTCCTATTAGTAAGACTTTTCGCCCAGTAAAATCAATCAAACAGGATTGTTTTCATCACCAAAAATGAGACTGAGTTTTCTATAACCAAACAAGTTGGGAGGAGTGAGTCCTGAGTGTTGCTCTTAGAGAATCCTGGCTGTTACTTAGGCGTAGTGTCCCCTGGGGGAAAGGAGAAAGGCTGATGTGACACAAAGATGAGGGAGGGGAATCATCGCAGACATTCTACTCACTTCCTCCTTCTGTCTACATTTGCCCCCTTCCCACCCCCACTTTGGTTCCCTTGCTTTCAGTAGAATGTGAGTTTTAAAAGGGGGGAGGATTAGCATGGCTTACTCTATGTGTACCCTTCAGTTTCGTACACACGCACACACACACACACACACACCACACACACCACCACACGTGTACCAGCTCTTCCCTGGGCTGAGAAGAGGCGAGAGCAGCCTGACAATGGAAGGTCCCGGGCGCTGTGCTCCCAGGCAGGCAGCGGAGTGGCAAATCCCAGAATCCCAGCATCACAGGTGCCCTGTGCTCCTGTCTGTCGCACCTGCTGTTCAGAAGCCTCTGGGTAGCCTGAGTGTCCGTTTTCCTTGCGATGTTGGGTGTTCTGTTAGGGAGGCAGTTGTGTGATGGTTAAAAGCATAGCCTGGACTCTGTGCAGGTTCAGACCTCAGCTCTGTCGCGTACCAACTGCAAGACCTCAGACAGGTTATCTCCTGCCTCTTTTTGTCATTGGGCGTGAAAAGGGCATAGTAATAAGACCTACTTCATGGAATTTTTGAATACTAAGTAAGATAGTATGTGTAATGCATTAAGAAAATGCCTGGTACATAGCAACACCTCAATTAATGTTAGCTATGATAATAATTGATGTTATTAATTTTGAGGTTAATGAGGAGACAGCATATTTAAAAACAGGTTTCTGTTCTACCATCTATCTTAGCTCTGACTAACTGGAAGAAGTGACCTCCAAGTTGCCACATGGCTTATTATTAGAAAAGCCTATTATACCCAGTCAGGGCACTTGCCTGGGTTGCAGGCCAGTTCCCAGCGGGAGACGCACGAGAGGCAACCACACATTGATGTTTCTCTCCCTCTCTCCTTCCCTTCCCAAGATAAAATAAATAAAAAAAAAATTTTTTTAAAGAAAAGCCTATTATCAAGAGTTTTTTGAAGGCTTTCAATTTTTTTAAAAAAATACTGTCTTTGTCAGGTGGACAGAAACAGCGGATTGCAATCGCCCGTGCTCTGCTGAAGGTAAGCCTGGAGCCACCTGGCTGGGGCTTCTGTTATTGTTTTTAGTTAGAGACCTTGTGATTTGTAATGTACTCTTTTTCTTCTTTTCTTTTCTTTCTTTCTTTTCTTTTCTTTTTTTTTTGAGGGGGAGGGGAGATACGTGGTTGACAGTTCTGGTGGAAGACGAGTGGGAACCTCCCCTGCGTGCTGTTGTCCAAATCTAACACACGTTTCTTGGGCATCGGGGGGCCAGCACTGTGCCAGCGTTGACAGAGGGAGAGAAGTTTCACACGCAGGCCTTCCGTCAAGAAGCATGCGGTCCACCCAGGGAACTAGTATTACACCACAACGTCAAAACAGTGCAAGCATGCTCACTTGTACCATCCGTTATCCACTGCTCAGCTGAGTAATACAGACTTAAAATACTTGTGCAAGACTTCTAAGAGGAGAGAGAAAAGCCATTTTAGCTGAAAGTCAGACGTTGTATTTTTAGGAAATGATAGTCTTCCCCTTTGTTATTTAACTACTCTCCCCAGACGTATAGATGATTTTTTAAAAGAAAGAAAAGCCCTGGCTGGTGTGGCTCAGTGGATTGAGCACCATCCTACAAACTTAACTGAAAGGTCACTGGTTCCATTCCCAGTCAGGGCACATGCCTGGGTTGCAGGCCAGGTCCCCAGGTGGGGATGCGCAAGAGGCAACCGATCTATGTATCTCTCACACATCCATGTTTCTCTCCCTCTCTCCCTCCCTTCCCCTCTCTCGAAAAATAAATAAATAAATGAAATCTTTAAAAAGAGGAAAAAAAGGCTTTATCAAAGCATAACTTGCATACTATAAAGGTCACGAATTTTAAATGTACTTTCGGTGGGTTTTAGTAAATTTAGTGATTCAACCGCCACACAATCGAAACCAGAAAAGAACATTCTTCTTCTCCTTCTTCTCCTCCTCCTCCTCTGAGAATAGAAGGAGGAATTTTTTCATTCTATTTCTATTTCTATCACCCTAAAAAGGACCCCTGGGATCCATTTATAGCCTTTCCCCATTCCCAGCCCCAGCCCCACTGACTTGCTTTCTTTCTGGACCTGCCTTTCTGGACATTTCAAATGAACAGACTCAGACGAGATGTGGTCTGTTGCCTCTTTTACCAGCACGGTGGTGTTGGGGTTCCTCCATATTATAGCCCACATCAGAGCTTCATCCTTTCCCACTGCTGAGCAGCAGTCCTTTGTGTGGCTCCCCATGGTTGGTTCATCCATTTGCCGACTGGTGAACATTTGGGCTGCTTCTGGTTTGGGGCCATTGTGAAGGAATAATGCTGCTGTGAATGAATGGTGCAAAAGTTTTTGTGTGGACATGTTTCCACTTCCTGTGATAAACTCCTAGGCAAAACTAGAATTTAATGTATTATATACATCAGCTTATTCTTATTTTTCTGTTTTATGCAATACTCCTAACTAAATTATAAGCAGGACCTTGAGAGTTGAAACTGCATCTCACTCACCAGAGATCCCCACCTCACGCTGCTGCGTGGTTGGCCGGCAGGACAGAACTGCACTGGGACCAAGACCCAGTCCACTGATTACTGTGACAATGGTTTCAAGTCCTCTCTTACTCTGTCACGTACCTGCTTACGTCAGACACTTAAAGGCTTTCTTTTCTTGTAACAGTTTATTGTGACACAACTCACAAACTATACAATGCACCCGCCAAAAGGGTACAATTCAATGGGTTTTAGTGTATCCATCACCATAATCAAGTTGAGAACATTCTCATCACCCTGAAGAGATGCCACGCCCTGGAGCAGTCACACACCCACCCTCCCTTATTCCCCATTGACCCCAGCCCTGGGTGACCGCCAGTCTACTTTGTGTCTCTGTCAATGCGCCTGCCCTGGACACTTCCTATGGAGTCATACAGTATGTAGCATTTTGTGTCCGGCTGATTCACTTAACAGAATGTTTTCTAGGTTCATTCATGTTGTATCATGTACAGTACTTCATTTATTTTAATTACTGAGAATTTGTGTTTTTCTAATAAAATTATGTTTTCTTTTTAATGTTTTTCCTTCTTCAGAATCCCAAAATTCTTCTTCTAGATGAAGCAACCAGGTGAGGATATCTTAATACTATGTGTAATTGAATTAAACAAAATTCTTCCTTTGCCAATGAACTATTCTTCTGTACCTCACAGTGTTACAGCTGAAAATGTCCTTTTCCCTCTACTTTCCAAAGGGACTGGGTCTGAGTAAACAATGACAGTTGGGAGGCTGAGCCCTGAGTTGAGTGTCCTGGCTCCGATTCAGACACATTTGTGATGAACCCCTAATCACTCTAATCAGCTACTGCGCAGATTTCCTTCCTGCTTATGTGACAATGGTTCTATGGAAATCTAGAGTCCCAGCTCCTTTTCTGATAGTATCTTTATCATATAAAATATAGGTAGAAGACCCAAGAAGTTACACCTCTGATCACAGTGAAAGTTCACTGTGTGTGTAACAGGAAATGCATGGGCACAGTGTGCTTGGCTCTGACATCTTTGCTTTCTCACATGTTTTCCTGTTTCAGTGCATTGGATGCTGAGAATGAGTACCTGGTACAGGAAGCTCTAGATCGACTAATGGAAGGAAGAACCGTGTTAATTATTGCCCATCGTCTGTCTACCATCAAGAATGCTAATATGGTGGCCGTTCTCGACCAAGGAAAAATTATCGAATGTGGGAAACATAAAGAATTGCTTTCAAAACCAGATGGGTTATATAGAAAATTAATGAACAAACAAAGTTTCCTTTCAGCATAAAGAAGCAATTACTGGTATATTGAATACGAGAAACCTTAAAGTAAAACAGCATTGCAAGGGGAAAAAAAAACTTAAGATATGGTGTGGAATCTGTAGATCATACTTCAAGTTATTTGAAATATACCTATTTTTCCCAAAGTATATAAACTATGATTTTGAGATGTACCTGTTCTCAAGACCTTTTTACTCAGAGTTTTAATAATTATAACTTTCTAAGTGTCTATAGCACTGAAGTTATTTTCAAGTTTTGTACTTTCTTTTATCTTGGGATATTTTAATATAGCGTGGCACCTCATTTTTTTTACCTGCTGTTATAGACTGAGCTTATTGTCGAATGACAACTTTTAAAAGGGAATTATAAACAGAAAGCCTAATTATTTAGGCCAGTTTGCCAATCACTGTGTAATTCTCTTGGTAGTATTCTACCAATTTCAGGTCGTATGTTACTAAGCAGTGTCATCGAAGATGAAAATCGAATTGTTTCTTTTCTCCTCATACTCTCATGAATCACACCTGAGTATTATGTGTACAGAAAGGGAACGTTTGTATTTTCCATCTCCCATGTCTGCAAAGGTGTGAGAGTCTAGGAGTACGTGTCCCTCTGGGGTGAGACTGTGTTTGGATGTGTGTGATTTTTAATATTTTTGGCACATGAGTCTAAATGCCTCAAAATTCCTAAAGCAACGCTGACAACCATTAGTTGGGCATACTTCCTGTCAGTGCTGTGGATCTGCTGTTGCCTCAAGACGTGCTCTTTCCGCACTGATGGTGCCAAGCGTAAGAACTGACTGTGTTGATATAATTAAAATGGGAGTTTTCTCTCAACGCCGTACCACCCTGAACACGTCCGATCTCGTGTAAAATGGAAGTCTGCTCCTGTTCTAAGTAATCATTGGTTCCCTGGTTGTACTGGAAGAAGAAACCAGTATTTCATGATAAGCACGGAGTAATACATTTCATTACATAAGGGAATTTATTGATGAATACAATGAATAAAGGAACTGTGTTTTTTGAATGAGTAAACAGTACATCTGTGACAATCATTTTAACAAAGTTTACTTGTAGTCCCTAAGCCGTTCGCTATTACGGTGTGCTTCACAGAGAGCAAACAGAAAGTCGGATCTGAAAGAAATCTCTATGTGCCATAGAAGTATTTTCAAAATTGAAGCTGATTATATTTTATTTTCTAATACAAGATGTTCAGTGTGTCTTTAAGTAACATTTATATTGTGGATTAAAATTTATAGTGAACTCTACCTGTGTCACTTCCTTTTTGTTTTTGCTACCTTTTATTACGTGGACTGGGGCGACACTGATCCACAGCATTGTGGAAGTGTGGGGGGTGCGATTCTCATCTGCGTATCACATTGTGTGTTCCCCAGCCAAAGCTCGTCTCCCTCTGTCACCATAAGCTGACGCCCTTCACCTTCCCCTCACCCCACTTTGCTCCTAGTGCCCACCCTTCCATGGCCTGTGTCTATGAGCTTGTATGTTTTTTTTACATGAAGTGTCTGTACTAGTTCACATTCCCATCAACAGCGAATGAGAGTTCACTTTTCTCCTCACCCTCTCCAACGCTCGTTATTTCCCATCTTACCGATGCCCATTTTCATTTTTGTTAAAATTGTATGAGTTCTTTATATGTTTCGGATATTAGCCTGTTATTGGAGGTATTATTTGCAAATATCTTCTATTCCATTTGTTGATTTTTTTTCTTTGGTTGATGGTGTCTTTTGCTGTGCAGAAGCTTTTTAGTTTGATGTAGTCCTGTTAATTTATTTTTGCTTTTATTTCCCTTGCCTTTCATTTCAAGTTCATAAAATCCTCTCTGAGACCAAGGTTCATAAGTTTAGAACCTATGTTTTCTTCTATGTACTCTTATTGTTCCAGGACTTATATTTACAGCTTTAATCTATTTTGAGTTAATTTTTGTTTATGGTATCAGATAGCTGTCTAGTTTTCTTTGCGTGTAGCTTTTCAGTTTTACCAGCAGCATTTATTAAAGATGCTTTCTTTTCTCCATTGCGTGTTTTTGGCTCCTTTGTCAAAAATTAGTTGCACACATATATATGTGTGAGTTTATTTCAGGGCTCTCAATTCTGTTCTATTGGACTGTGTGTCTGTTTTTCTGCCAATACTGTACTGTTGTTTATTATTGTAGCTTTGTAGTCAACTAGAAGTCAAGGAGTGTGATACTTTTGGCTTCCTTTGTTTTTCTCAGGATTGGTTTGGCTGATGGGGGTCTTTTGTGGTTCCATACAAATTTGATGATTTTTTTGTTCTATTTCTTTGAAAAATGCTATTGGGATTTTGAAGGAGAGTGCATCAAATCTGTATATTGCTTTAGGTAATGCAGCCATTTTAACTATGTTCAATCTTAGAATCCATGAACACAGAATATCTTTCCATTTCTTTGTGTTTTCTGCACTTCTTTCAACAATGTCTTATAGTTTCCAGTATATAGGTCCTCTACATTTTTGTTAAGTTTATTCCCAGGTATTTTACTATTTTTGTTGCAATTACAAATGGAATTGTTTTTTTTTCCCTAATGTTTTGTTGTTAGTATAGGGGAAAGCAACAGACTTTGCATGTTGATTTTTTTATCCTACAACTTTGCTGCATTTGCTTATTGTTTCAATAGCTTTTGGGTGGAGTTTTTAGTGTTCTATATAAAGAATTATGTTATACATCTGAAACTAATACAAAATATTGGATATAAAGTGTCATTGAAAACAATTTTTAAGAAAGAATTCAATATTTATAGATTATAAAAAATGTTGTCTAGAGCAAGGAGTGACAATTTTACCTCTTCATTCCCAGTGTGGGTGCCTTGCTCTTGCCTGACTTCTCTGGCTGGGACTTCCAGCACTATGGTGAATAGTAGTGGTGAGAATGGGCATCCTTATCTTGTTCCTGATCTTGGAGGAAAAGCTTTCAGGTTTTCACCATTGAGCATGCTACTGGCTGAGGGTTCGTCGTCGTATGTGGCCTTTATCATGTTGAAGAACTTTCCTTCTATATCCATTTATTGTTTTAATCATGAATGGATGTTGTATCTTGTCAAATGCTTTCTCTGCATCTGTTAATGTGATCATATGATTTTTTGCTTTATTTTGTTAATGTGGTATATCACATTGATAATTTGCATATGTTGAACCATTCTTATGCACGTGGAATGAACCCCATTTGATTTTTTTAATGTATTATATTCGATATGCTAGTGTTTTGTTTAGGGTTTTGCATCTGTATTCATCAGAGATACTGGTCTGTAATTTTTTTTTCATGTTGTCTTTGCCAGGTTTTGGTATCAGGGTTATGTTGGCCTCATAAGATGAGTTAGGAAGTATTGCCTCTTCTTCAGTTTTTTGGAAGAGTTTGAGGATGGGCATCAAATCTTGGAATGTTTCATAGCATTCACTAGTGAAACCATCTGTTCCTGGACTTTTACTTGTTTAATGACTGTTTCGATCTCCTTACTGTTGACGGGCCTATTTAGATTGTCCAGTTCTTCATGGTTCAATCTAGGAAGGTTATATACCTCTTAAGAATTTGTCCATTTCTGCTAGGTTATCTAACTTGAAGACATGTAGCCTTTTATAGTACTCTTGTACAGTCCTTTGTATTTCTGTATTGTCCATTGTAGCTTCTCCTTCATTTCTGATTTTGTTTGAATCTTTTCTTTTTCTTAAGTGAGTCTAGCCAAAGGTTTGTCAATTTTATTATTCTTTTCAAAGAACCAGCTCATCGTTGCATTAATTTCTCTATTGTCTTTTTGTTCTCTATTTCACTTAATTCTCCTGTAATTTTTATTATTTCCTCCCTTCATTTTTAGAGAGAGGGCATAGAAAGCCATTTAAGCATATGCATGTTCATATAAGCAATTTAGGAAATAAGCAAAAAAGAAGAAAACCTAAACCATCTGAAATCCTACATGTGAAGATAAAATTTCACATCATGAGCTTAGCGTTTTGTTGACCACTCTCTCAGGCTTACCTTTATGTGCAAGGTTTGTGACCTTGGACCTGACTGGTTCTCCAGAAGTAACCACAAGTTAAACCATTACAGGCCACACCCTTGTAATGCACTTTTATAAAGTGGAGCTCCATTTTGGGAAGTCCATTTCATTCCATAAAAATGGCAAAGTTGTTAGAAAATAAATAAAAACAAATGTAAACATTACAAAATATGAAGTAGATTAATGAAATGAGTGTGTGAAACTACATTGTCAGTGTTCCTTTAGGGTTTTTTTTTTACATGTTTTGTTGTATCTGAAGCATCATGGTGTTTTCCGGGTTAGCTCCACTCACTCAGCTCACCAAGTAAACAAGTACTGGCCCTGGCTGTACAAGAATCAGCCAATGAGTGCATAAATCAGTGGAACAAGCAATCTCTCTCAAAATCAATAAATTAAACATAAACATTTACTGCACATCTCCTATTTCGTCAGGTCCTGTGCCGGGTGCTCGTGTGTCTCCCTCACAAAGCAAGTGCCATGTGAGCAAACGGCCTGATTAGTCTGGCCTGCAAGCTAAGGGTGGTTTTTTGTTTTTGCTTTTAAATTAAATAAAAACAATTAAAAAAACCAATAATTTAAATTATTGTTCTTGTACAGTTTTCTGTCTTTTACTCCCATCCCAGCCCACCACCCCAGCCCTCCCCCCTAAGGGTGGTTTTTATAGTTTTAAATAACTTCTAAAAACTATTTCATGAATGTGAACGTTACATGAAATTCAAATGTCATCGTCCATAAATAGAGTTTTGTTGGGACAGGGACACACTCATGAGTAGTTGCAATAGGGACGGCACAGCCTGCAGGCCAGACACGCTTCCTCTCTGGCCTGTGACGGAAAGCTTTTGTTCTGACTCCAGAACCAGGGAAAACCATACCTGCTCTTCACTGCTTGGAGGGTGTTTACACAACACAGGAATTTAGAATTCTCTGAAAAAGTTCCATTGCCATTTGGATGAGAATTAGATAAATGCCTTGAAAGTGATTGGTCATGGATAATTTCCATAGTGAGTTCTTTTAAAAAAACTTTATTTTTTGGAAGGGAGCGAGCAAAAGTGGGAGAGAAATATCCATCAGCTGCATGTACTCTGAGCAGGAATCAAACCTGCGACCTTTTGCTTTGCAGGACAATACCCAACCCACTGAGCCACACCAGCCAGGGCCATAATGGGTTCTTAATTGTTCCTCTGCTTTTCCATGTTAGTAACAGGAAGCAATTCTGGCTATTTTCTTGATGATTGCAAGGATGACTCAAACATAAATCAGAGTTTGGCCTTAACTGAAAGGGCTGTGTTTTAGGAAGGGTGTTCAGAGGGGAGGCTCATCTTAAAGTTGAGATTCCCACACATATACACATGTCTATACTTGTGAGATATCTTTATTTTAAAATTATAAAACAAAAATGGGCATGTATGGGTATGCCATTTTTTTAACCCACTTTTCTTATGATAACAGAGAACATTTTCCTACATCTTCACGTATTCATTACACACATCTTCATGTATTCTTTTTAACCATACTGTGTTCTATAGTGTGAATATACTAAGGCTATTGTTGGCCATTTATCTTAGTTTCTATATTTGCTATTATAAACAATACTATTGATATATCTGTTATGATTTCTTTCAGATAAACTTCTAAAAGTGAAATTGCCATGTTTAAAGAGCATGAACAAATTATAAGGTTTTTTGATTGTCTTCTTGAAAGATTACACGAATTTATGATCCTAACAGAAGTGTGTAAGATGACATCTATTTCCCCACAGCCTTTCAGCATGAGCTATGTTCATTTTTTTCAAACATTCCTGCTAGTTCAATGGGCAAGCCATGCGGATGGGTGGTTTGACTTGCATTTCTGTAATTACCAGGAATTGAAGGTCTTTTCATGTACTTTGGTCATTTCTAGTCTTTGACCTAGTGCCATCATGCCCTCCACGCATTTCTGTTTTTCTGTTGGGGTAGCTTGCATCCGCACACTTTAGAGAGTATTATTTTACTGGAAATATCTCTTCTTCTGCTTATTTGCCTTTCTGTTTGTGTTTTAGAACATCCACAAATGGAGTCATACCTGTAATATCTATTTCTCACAAGTGGGTGCTACTAGTACTTTAACAGAGGCTCAAAAAGGTGACACAGATAGTAGGCAGCAGAGGAGGAATCTAAAGCAAGTCCCATTAAATTCCTGAGTCTATACACTCAGCCACTACACCTGTGATTATCACCAAGCAGTCCTGGGATGGCAGCACCGCAACACCTGGGTACTTGATAGAACTGCAAGTTCTCCAGCCTCAGACCCAGGCCTCCCTAGTTAGACACTCTGGGGACAGGATGCAGCAGTCCAGATTAAGCCCTACAGGTGATGCTTAAGTGTGAGAACCACTGCCCTGTCCTAGCTTTTCACCTAGATTTCTAGTGTAAGCAACTACAATAGATATAAGGTCAAAATACTACTACTAATAAGGAAATGGCAGCCACTAGGAAAAGTAGAATACTGAGGAGTCATAAAAAAGTACTTGTGCTGTCCCTAGGCACATGTCCTGAATATCTTCTGTTCCACTCACCACCTACACCACCAGGAGCCTGACCTTCATGGGCTGTACCAGCATCCTCTTCCCTCATCTAGATGCAAGGCCACAGCTCTGGTAGGTGGCCCTGTTTCCCAGGTTCTGCTGACCCTTTCCTTTCTTGGTCCATCTGTTTTTAGGGGCCTCAGGGCTCTACACTGTCCCTAATATTTCTTTACTAAACTTCCTTAACTACCCAGCTTGAGGGTGTTGTTTCCTCTACGATTTTGTCTGATAGAGCCAACAAGGCCCTTCCTGGCCCCTCCTCATCTCCCCAATCTCCTCTCCTTCTGGTCATTTGAGGTTGGTTGGTTTGTTTAAAGCCCCTGGAATGCACCAAGAAGCTCTTTGCTGCTTCAGGGCCTTTGCCTGAGGAGGCTCTACTTAAAACAGTCTTCCCCCCTGTTCTTAGACTGCCTAACTCATGCTTCATGTCTCAGCTTAACCAGCCTTTCCTTCCAGAGGCCTTCATAGATCTGCCTCCAAAATTAGGTACCCCCAGTTAATTCTCTGTCCTACTCACTGCTCTTTTCTTTCATAGTGCCCATCTCAGTTTGCAGTTTATACTTATTTGTGTTCATTTGTTCAGTATCTGTCTTTCTCAATGGTCTAGGGCCCATGTCTGTTTTCTTTCCAGTTACAAACTTTGTTTAGTAATAGCCTGGCACATGGTGGGTACTCAATAAATTCATAATGAATGAATGACACAGAGCTGTTCACTCACCATCCTTCAACAGTTGTACACCTGGATGCCGGGGAAGTTCCTGCTCTTGAGTTCTGGCAAACAGCATCTTTTAGAACTAAATGGTGGGTGAACCACTAACCAGCCCAACAAAGTCCAAGAACACATTTATCCCACAATACCCTCTCAGACATGACCACTGCCCCTCCCAAGTAAAAATGAAACAAGGAAGATATGCACAGGGCTCTAAGAACCACAAGACTCAAAAACAAACTGCAAAGTTGGGCTATAAACCCAGGTGGGGGAAGGAGCAAAGCAGCTAGCCTATGTAACCTTCTGTTAATGTACACAAAAAATGGCTCCCCTGGGGAAATGTTAGCAACTCATACACTGTTTTTCCCCACGGGGATATGCAGTGTTTACTTAACCATTCCCTTATTTCAACACATACAGGGTGGGGCAAAAGTAAGTTTGCAGTTGTTTGTAAGGGAAGTAACATAAGTAATAATACAAGAATAAACTCTTTCACATACTCGCAACTGTAAACCTACTTTGTCTCACCCTGTATTTACTGAAACTCTGTTACTATGTACCTGTTATGGTGTGCACACAGTTGCAGCCACTGTCCCTGCTGTTAAGACATTTTAAAGGAGCTACATGAGAGACATTTATGTAAACAACTGTCTATACAGGGTAAGAAGAAATGTATAAACAGCCTACACACCGGAGCCCTAGGGGCAAAGAAAAAAGGGGTATCTAATCCTGTGCAAGTCATAACTAAGTGGGCAGCACCAATGTTAAGACTTGATGCATGAGGGAGACATTTTAAGAGTTGATGTTGAGGGCAATCGGGGAGGGAGGGCATTCGAGGAGAAAGAAACGCGAGCAAAGGCATTGAGGCAAGGGGATATGATTGTTTTTTCCTTTTGCAATGTGGAGTGCTCCTTGGAGGTGGTGGACAGTTGGAACAGAAAAGCCAGCGGGAGTTAAATCACAAAGGACATTAGCAAATCCCCTATGGCAATGGCCAGCCACCAGAGCATTTGCAAGCCCAGGAGCAGCTTCAGGTTTTACCTTAGTTCATTATGTTGTCTAAGACTAGCAGCTAAGCAGGCTAAGACTAGACAGACTAAGGACTGAATAGGCTAAGACTAGACAGAGGCAAGAAGACCAAGGGGGAAAAAAAAAAAAAACGAAAAACCAAGGCTAAAGACTAAAAACGTGAGAAAAGGTGAGCGCAGGGCAAAGGGAATGCAAATCTGAAATCTATTAGCGGTACTCAGGATGGACGTGAATTACAATGTACCAAATGTTACAGCGGAGGCAGGCGTAAGGAGTGACTCCAGGACAGATTTCCTTTTTGCCTTGGGCAACTGGCTAGTTTTACCAAAAAGGAACTGAGGTGGTGGTAGGATAGGGGTCCTAAAGGAAAACATAAACTCGGCTTTTGCTAAGTGTATTAGGAGTCTGCAGGGCATTCAGGTGGAAAGTGTCTACCAGGGAGCTGTTAGGAGCCCGCGGTATTGGAGAGAGATCTGGGTTAGAGATACAGACTTAACACTAGTATGAATGAACCTGTGCAGAGAGAATGGGAACATGACAAGCCTAGAGAAGAACAAAGGTAACACTGAGAGTGAAACCGGCGTCAGCTTTACAATTTCTCTCTCATCTCGGACCAGGGAACAAACACTTTTCAAATCCTGAGGCTCAGTAAAGGCGGCGCGCAGAGAAGCTTGCGTGCCAGCTGTGAGAGGACCAGCCCCAGGCTCGGAGTAGAGAGCAGCAACCGGCTTTCAGTTCCGCTTCCCGGTAAATTGGTGACTTGCGCCGCTGGGGACCGGAGCCATCAGCAACACGCTCAGGTGATCAGAATCCGCCAGCTCTGGGCTGCGACTTTACGTCCTCATCAAGCGCCCCACCGCCCTGGCCACGCCCCGCGGCGCCGCGCTTTGGCGTACTTACGGCGCGCCCTCCCACCCTGGTGTTCAAGCTCCGCGCGCGGTCCGCACTACAGCCCCACGACCGGAGCCCACGCGCTCTCAGTAGCTTTTCCTTTCCGTCATGTTCTCGGCCGTCTCCTCTCCGCGGACGCCGGGGCCTGGAACCCGAAGGGGCCCGTTGAGCGGGGTCGGGCCGGGCTCTACGCCGCGGACGACAAGTAGGAAGGGTCTAGCCCTGGGGTCTGCAGTCGGCTCCCCCGTACTGTTCTCTCCGGTCGGTCGGCGTAGTTCGCTGAGCTCGCGGTGAGTGGTGGTCCCGGGTTGGGTCTGGCGTCTCACAGGCCTCTGCGGGCCCGGTAGGGTCGTGTTTCCAGAAGCCTCCGGAATCGGAGGCGGCGAAGGCGACTGCCAGATTATTGGAAACATAGACTTCCGCTACCCTTTTGGGTTATTTCAGCATCACTTTAATTCATTAATTGACTCTTCGCTTTGCCCTTTTCGTGGAATTACTTTTTGTATACAGATGAAGAACAAGCTGATTTGAGTCAGTGGTTACGTCCCTCCCTCCCCCTTGCTACCCCCGCGATCTGGTGTAAGTTACTGATGACTCCTCCTCCATCTGTGCAAAGGCGATAAGATAATATCTGCTTGGAGCCCGCTTCTCTAAGGCCGAAAGGGTCCATATGAAATGCTACGACGAGATATGAAGTAATGGTGGGAATGAGGACCTCAACCCTGGAAAATCGTTCTTCATTTAAAACCTAACATATTGACTGCCGTTAATATCTGCTGATTGGGATTATAACGGGCTTTTAGGTACAGAAGTTAATTTGTAGCCACATTAATAAGGAAAAGGCTTTTCATACAACAGTGAGATAAGAATAGTTTTGTAACCAAATAAAAACTGGCGCATTAATCCCCCTTTCAAAATTAATGTAGATCTTTTGGAGAGGGTAACATGTTTCTGAATAGTTTCCTTTGAATTCCTCTATCAAAAATGAATTTTCCCCTACAAGAAAATGGTAATATTGGGTAATTTTATTTTTCAATTATAGTTTACATTCAGTATTATTTGGTATTAGTTTGAGGTGAGATTTTGCAGTACTTCAAAGGAGAAATGATTTTTAAAGAATCCATGGTATCCTTGATTTTTGCATTTTGAAAAGTGCCCTTCCAAATGCTGATCTTGTTAGTGTTTCCTCTCCTTTGAGAAAAGACAGAATAAAAGTCGTACTTTATTTAATGTGTTTTTATTTCTTCTTCTGGTGATCATTTAAAAAGGGCCTGTTACAACACTCTGTTGGCAAACAAAATTCTCGACCACTCTGTGTTTGCATCCTCTCATTTAATTCTCATATGATAGGGAACAGAATAACTTTTAAACTGGCAACTTTACACTGTTTTTCTGAATGTTAAAATGAAGCTGAGAAGAAAATACAATTTCTGCTGCTGTATCGAAAGCCAGGTAACGGCAGATGCTCACGACCCATTTAATCTCTTGCTTGATTATACAGATCTGGTAGGTTTTTGTAATTCTAGTGGTGATGAGGGTTTAAATACAATCTAATCCAAAGTTTATAAAGTTTTTTGATTTTCTATTTTGTTTTCAAAAATGTTGATCGAACCCCTCAAAATTGTCCACAATTTCAAAAGCACTGATCTAGTCCAACCTTCTTGTTTCACAGCTAAGGAAGTGGAGTTATGAAGAGTCTAAGTAAATGGCACATGCATGTAAACACTAGAGTTTAAGACTCTGAGGTCAAGTTTTACTAACTATCAGTTTTTTTAAATGAAAAATATATTGAATTACACCAAATATATTAGCCAGAGTTTTTATTGTTCCACTTCATATTTTGTTATTTATCAAAGCTATTTATTGTAAAAGCATATATGTAAAAATTAGGATAATGGGAAATTCAAGTTATGGGGTGAAGTATTATGGTTTCTTTCCTTCAGAGGAACACCCACACGAACGTTGCCACATCACTCCATTACTGAAGCTATGAACTATGATGTGAAAACGCTTGGATTATTTCTTCCTGTTACAATTATGGAAGCGCTGACTAAAGGTGGGTGCCCTTTTCCATTTGCCTCTATTAGCAATTCAAATGAAGCCTAATTCTAGCATGGAGATTGAAAATTGTGCTTTCTCAGATACATCTTGACCTAAATGAAGAGAAAGAGGTAACGTATTGGTTTTTTACTCTAATTGAGAAATATAATTTGAGAAGCAGAATGAATTATTTTAGCATAGGCAAATTAAATCTTTAATGGTAGTAACTACTACATATGCAAAACTCAGTTCAACTTCAAAAGTTGACTATATGAAATTTAACTTAAAAAGAAAATTAGTGCCTCTTGTTATTAGGTTTAATAATGCCATAAAGTCAGTCTTAGCTCCATTTCTGGATTTTGTGTAGCATCCGGAGGCTCCATACACAAATGCGTGATGTTGTGTGGTGTGCCTTTGTTGTGTGGTGTGCCTTTAGAAGGTTCTGCGGCAGGGATGGAGTGGAAGTTTGGAAGATGCGGTGAGCACAAGCCGCAGAAAAGCTGCATTAAGGTTGAGGGTCCCAGTGACTGAAGAGCAAAGTTAGAGCATCTTCAGTGATCTGCGTAGGTCATTTTTACTGAGAATTCAATTCTAGATCTTTGCGATTTTTCTGCAGTGTTGTTTTTCAAACTGTAAGTAGTGACTGACATCAGTTTAGTAGTTTATAACCAGCATTTTTTAAGGAATGAAATAAAATAGAATGCTGAATATCAGAGTTCATCTCATATAATGTAGAGTAAATTTTGTTTTATTTAAATTGTGTGTGAGTACATCATGATGTAAAATGTATTCCATATTATGAATGACAGTCAGAAGAGGTTAAATTACTCCATTAGAAGAAGGATATTTCTCATCACCTCTAACTTGCCCATCTTGCCTGTAAGTCTTTGGGAGTTTCCGGTGCAGCGTTTTCAGACAACTAAACTTCTGCTGACCTCAACCATGCATTGTTTTGTTTTAAGTATATATAATGTGTATTCCTCCCCACCCCCAAATACAGTATATATCATGTTAAAAGCTTTTAAGAAACTCTTGGTTCATGCCAGCAGGCTATGTTATTAACAGGTAGTACAGGAGTCCCTAGAAACGAGGATGTGTGAGCTGAAGCAGCATGTAAACCTGGAGAACTCTTCCCCACGTGAAAACTGCTGTGTGTTAAATCAGCGTCCTCAAGGGCTCCCCATTGAGGATTTGGAGCTGCTACAGTGCTTTCAGGAAGAAAGTTACTGAGCAGATAGTCCACTTTGGTCAGCAAAAAGCCACACTTCGCTTGGGCATAATTTATTATCACGGCACGTACATTATGGATTCCTCCTATTTCACCTCTTCACCCTGCCTTTCAGCAAAGAACAAAAGTCAAATTAATTGTATTTCCAGGGCTGTTGATGGATGTTTACCTCTGAAGCTTAAAAGAACAATATGCTAATTAAGTTTTTGTCACTTAATATGGAATGTAACCCTTTATGTCTCCATATAATGAAGTAATTTTTTGTATTTCCCAAATGCTCTTGTTGGAAAGATTATCTTTCCTTGAAATGTTTTGTGTATTTAATAGGAAGATTTATCATTTGTGTTGCTTTACCAAAATAAAATTATGAATGTTAAGTATTGCAGAACGATATCTGTTTATAACAAAAATTAAGAAAAATTAAACCTAGGCCCAACATATACTTTTTGTCTTTAGATATGTTTCTAAAAGTGGTTATCAAAGTTAAATGGATCTCTTGTTTTGGATATTGATAGCTTGAATTATACTGAGGAGTATTTTTGTTGTGAATTAATCTTTTTTGTGAGTGGTAACTTTTTTGGTGAAGAATGTGGTAATAGATTCTGGTAAAAGGAAATTTTAGGGGTTGCTATTATTCACATGCTAAGATGAACTGTGTACCGTATGTTTTTACGTAGACGGTGATCAGCTGACTGTTCACATAGATGAAGGTGGATGGGCTTGTCTGGTCTGCGGAGACAGACTCATTATTTGGAAGATGGCTGTGTCACCTATTTCTAAGGTAATGGCTCTTTAGATGAAAGGAGATAGAGGAGAGGGGAACCAATTGGCTCTTAATTTTTACCCTAAATGTTTAGAATTGTTGGAAGACAGTGATCTGAATCTACTCAAGCATTATGGGTTTGCATTTTCATAGTGATAATGAAATACTGGGCATGCATACACATTTGTGTATTGGGAAGAAAGTTTCTTAGTTAGATGCTCTAACTAACTGAGCCACTGGCCAGGGTGAGATACTGTAGTTAGGAGCGTAGTGTGGGACAAATCTGCGGGTGGGGGGGTCATAACAAGTTGGCAGAGGGAGTCTGATATTCGTCCGAGTCTAAGAAATATTTTCGAGACAACTTAGTATAATCACTGTGTAGTCATGCTGATTTTAAATATCAAATAATAAAGGCAAGACTAGATTGGGAAAATCCCATAGGAAGCCTACATACTTCCCTTAACCAATAGACCTTTTTCAGTCCTGGAAGAGACTGGACTAGTTAATATTCAAGATCCAGTCTAGCTCTTAAGCTTTACTGATTTTATATCTCTTAAGAAACTTTGTTTTAAAATTACCAAAAGCCGTGATGAAAGCCTTATCAAGAATTGTGAGAAGAAAGTATATTTGTAGAATGATATTTCCAGCAATGAATCAAAAAGTAAAGTATACAGAGAAAGGAAGTAGTGACGTCAGGTACGTACTCAAAAAGTTGGATTTGATGTGAAATGTCTTTTGTTTGATTTTGTCCTGCAGTTAGCTGTTTGCAAAGAACTTCAGCTGCCACCCAGTGATTTCCACTGGACTGCTGACTTGGTGGCTCTGTCTTACTCTGATCCCTCAGGTGAAGCACATTCTACTCAGGTAGGTGACTTAAATACTTACTGGAATAATTTTTTTTATTTAAAAAAATAAGGGAGTTTTAAAGTTGGAGGGGTCATCGGACTTAACTCTGAGACATAACTTCAGAGTTACAGGAATTAAGACACTGGGGTTAACAAAGAGATGGACACCGGGGCAGCGGAACAGAACAGAAAAGGCGCCCACGCAAAGGTGGCCCTTTGCTTTTTGACAGAGGTACAAACACAAGTAATGGAATAAGTTTGTTCTTTTTGGTAAGTGGTGTTGGAACCATTGGTCATCCTTATGCAAAAAAAAGAACATCCCCCTGAGCCTCATAAGTATGCAAAGATTAACTCAAAATGGGTCATAGATCAAAATGTAAAACTATAAATCTTGTGGAAGAAAACAGGAGAAAATCATGATGGCCTGGGATTAGTAGAAGAGTTCCTAGAAATCACCAAAAGCATGATTCATAAAAGAAAAATGGATAAATTGTACTTTGGCAAAATCGAAAACTTGGCTCTGCAAAAGACACAAAAAATAAAGAGACAAGCTACAGAGTGGGAGAAAATATCTGTAAATGAAATATTCAACAGAAGACTTGTGTCCAGAACGTAAAAAGAACGTTCCAAGCTTAATAAGGAAAGAACTCAATTTAAAAACAGCGCAGGACTCGAACAGATGCTTTGCCAAAGGAGGTATAAGGATGTCAGATAAGCATGTGAGGAGATGTTCACATCAGTAGCTATTAGGGAAATGCAAATCAAAAGAACATCGAGATCCACTGCACACCCATTCCAATGGCTGAAATACTACCAAGCGCTAGCATGGATATAGAGCAGCTGGAACTCGCGTGGCTGGGAATGCAAAAATGGTATAGGCACTTGATTTTCGCTATCTTGTAAGATTAATAACATTTTCGCTATCTTGTAAGATTAACCATACCCTTACCCTGAAGGACCCAACAGATCCATTCCTGGCTATGTACCTTAGAGCAATTACAACTTATGTTCATACACAAAACAATACACAAATGCTATAGCAGCTTTACTTAGGATAGCCAAAGGTGGAAACAGTGCGAATGTCATTTAGCAAGTAAATGGATAAACTGGCTCAGCCATAGAATGGAGTACTGCTCAGCAGTAAAAGGAAATGAACTATTGACACATGCAAGAACCCGGATGAATCTCAGATACGTTATGCTAGTGGGATAAGCCAGTGGCAGAAGGTTACATTCTGTTTGAATTTATTTGTGTGACATCCTGGGAAAGGTGAGACTGTAACGATGGAAACAGCGGTGCCAGGAGTTAGGATGGGGGAGGAGCATGACTGGGGGAGTTGGTCTGGGGAATGCTGGGGGCTCGTGGAACTGTTCTCTGTCCCTATCATGTCGTGGTAGTTAGAAAGTCAATTTACTGTGTGATAATTTTTTAAATATAAAAAGGAGTTTTTACTTAGGATTTTTCCTAACCAAATAGTAAATTGCCCTGGTTTTTCAGTATTAGTTTCATCAGACTACTCCCGGTTACTGGGTGTGTCTTCTGTTGTGATTGCTGAGTGTTATCTGGTTTTCAGTCTGTTGCCGTCATGGTTGCCACCAGAGAGGGATCCATCCGCTACTGGCCCAGTCTCGCTGGTGAAGACACCTACACAGAGACTTCTGTAGATTTGGGAGCTGATAAGATGTACAATTTCCTCACAGCAGTGCAGGTACACGATGAGTATTCTTTTACATTTATTGCGAAGCTGTGATGTGGCTTGGAAGTGGGATTTGAATGACTAAAAATGCAGGGTTTTGAACAGACCATACAGACCAGGGAGGGATCCAAAAGAGACAACAAGGATGTAAGGGCCTGTGATTTGAACTGTTAAAAAAAGGAAAGCCCTTCTCATAGGCTCTGAAATAGCAATACTTGATAGTAGCTGCTGGTATTGATTTCTTTCAGGAACATTTTACAAGAGTGACTTAAAAACTCTTAGACACCATAAAGAATGGTTGCTAATGTATACTTTGCAGGCTTACTGAAGAAATAAAATCCGATGCTTGATTTGTTGAACCTGCAATATGGTGAACCTGTGATTTAAAAATCAGGAAAAAATATGCAGTTTAATAATACAAAACTACAACCAAAGTTTTTCTATAAAGAATTAATAATACTAAGTGAATGGATTCATAAGTAAATTATTTTAATAATATTGTTCCTTTTTGTTCTTTTATATTTGTTTTAAGGTATAGGTGATTTTTCTCCGTATCAAATCATTTTGTGTTAATTTTCTTTACCTTAGTCTTAGATTCTTAACTAATTTCATAATATTTGTTCACAGGTGCTTAACTGAACTAATTTCGTAATATTTGTTCACAGGGAGGAAGTTTTATTTTGTCCTCAACGGGAAGCCAGCTGATTCGGCTGACACCTGACAGCTTAGGAAAGATTCATCAGCGCATCCTGCCTCAGGGGCAAGGCGTGCTTTCAGGGATTGGTCGGAAGGTTTCTTCTCTTTTGGGAATTTTATCTCCTAGCAGTGATCTCATAGTAAGTTGATAAAATAACTTTGTTTTACTCTCCAAGGCCATGGTGGCTTCCATGGTGTCCAAGAACCATGAACCAAGCCCTTGTGGATCTGCAGGCCCTGGGTTTGGCCTGCACAAACCCTGAGCTCTGTGATTTCCTGGAGAGCCACTTCCTGGATGAGGAGTAACTCCTCAAGAAGATGGGTGACACCTGGCTTGCCTCTGCAGGCTGGCCGACCCCCAGGTGGTATGGGCAAATATCTCTTTGAAAGGCTCATCCTCAGAAAAAAGAAAGAAAGAAGGGAGGGAGGGCGGGTGGGCGGGCTCACCCTTAAGCACAAATAGGAGCCCGTGGAGCCCAGGCACCTTAGAGGGCCCCTCTGCACCCCCCGGGGTCTGGTTTCTGCCTGAGCCTCTCCCTGCAGCCACTAGGCAGCCTTTTAATCACCCCAGAGTCTCTCCCCCATGCACTGGACCAAATGGAAACAATAAAGCTTTTTGCAGCAAAAAACCCCAACAAACTAATTCTCATGTATGTCCAACCTAAAAAAACAACAACACATCCGTGCTTCATAAGCAAGCATATGCTTAAAAGGCAGAATGACTTACTCGTGTACAACTGACTACACACATCCCTGCCTGATTCATGGTCCTGTGACACGGCCGTGTTCCCAAGTCATTGGTAGTATCTCCCTTGCCTACGAGGTTTATGAACTTACATTCAAGACTGTGCTGCGTGTCCCACATTCCTCGTTTGAGCCTCAGTTTTGCCTCTTTTGGTTATAATCTACATTCCAATTTAATAGGACCACTAGTTCTCTGAAGACCCTTCTGTTTTCCTACCTCCCAGCTCTGCTCATCATGGGCCTTTACCTTTACATTTCTGCCTTCAAGGTCTGTTTCAGGATCATCCCTTCCTTTGGATCCTAAGTGAAGAATTCTGTTAGGAGTACGAATCAAGTATCATAAAGTGTCTGAAATTTGAATGTCGGGAAAATAGTGTATTAACGTTATAACTTAATCTATAGACTTGACTTTTTTCTCCTCTCCATACAGCTTTCAAGTGTCCTTTGGGATAGAGAGAGATCGAACTTTTACAGCCTGACAAGTTCAAACATCAATAAATGGGAAGTAGATGAGGCTTCAGAGAAACAAGTACATAGTTGGGATATAAATAGAACCCTGAAGGAAAACATCACTGATGCCATTTGGGTAAGGAACAGGGATGTTTCTGATTTGTTTAGTTTTATTCATAGAAACATACCTTAATGTATATAAACACACAAATTTTATTTAGCCATCAGATAAACAGAATTGGGTATTCAATCTCTAGAAATATTGAACTCAGTGATTCACTTAATTTTTAAAATACATGCATTATTTATTCAGTAACTGAGCTACTATTGATGAGACACGTTACCAGGTGCTGGGGACACAAGGTGAAAAGAAATGATAACTGTACGCAGGGGTAATATTGCTGATATTTTCACATAGGGATCTGAAAGTAACTATGAAGGCATTAAAGAAGGGGTCAACATTCGATACTTGGATTTGAAGCAAAACTGGTAAGCAATTAATTTGTCGTAAAGACTATAAGTGTTTAGAAAAATGAATTGATGTTCATTATAAAATGACGAGCAATCTTGCTACATCGTCTGATGCTCATCTTACCATGCTTGTACACCTTACTAAATGTTCTGTGTTCCTTATCTGGAGATGCTAGTTCACCTGAGAGAGAGAAGCAGTTCTCAGCTGTCAGCTGTGTGTTCTTACCCCCGCTGTCTGCCATAGTCGGAGGCACAGCTTTTCTGTGCTCACGGCCGCAGCTTCTCTCTTCTGCTGAGAGATGCCTTTCCTGCCGCCACCGCCGCTGCCGCTGCCGCTGCTTCGGGGCTCACACTGTCGTCCCCTTTCTTCTCCCAGGGCGGTGCCGGGCACACTCCTCCAGCCCTTTTTCTGTTGCTGAAGAGCCTCAGTAAGCCGACATTTGAGGCTTCATTGAGTAAAGGAAGGATGGGGTGAGGTTTTTTCTTGGCAGGACAACTTAGCACTCAACCATGGTTTGCACTCTGAGCGAATTTTCTTAGAAACAGTGCTCGGGGTGGTGCCTGAGACGCCAGGCCCGTCTGGCACGGCCGGTTCACCCACGTTGTCACTGAGCTTTACAGCCAAAGGTCATGCGGAACTTAGAACCATTTGCAATGTGCTTTCTGCGAGGAGGTGCATAACGAGTGCAAATACAGGACTTGCAGTCCTTCAAACACAACTTACCAGGAGCTAAGGACTGTCCTTGTGTGTTTTAGAGTAATTTGGTTTTGTGGAGCAAATCGACTTTTTTTTGGAAGGACATTGCAGTTCTGTAATTCTTCTCTCAGGCTATCAGTAGGATCTTTCACCTTGCTGAAACTATCAAAGAAGTAGAAATAATAGTACATATCTAATTTCCACAAACAGTTTAATTGAATACAGTTTACCAGTTTTCATTCGTCCTCACCGGCCTTTCCAAAGTTTAGAAGCACTGCTGCACACAGCCCACTGAGGGCCCACGATGCGGACATTTCTCACGTGGTCCTTAGAATGGAGACCTGGTTGGAGAACAGAGGGTGAGGACATGCCTGGGAACTGCTGTACTGGGCCAGAGCCAGGGCTCTGGGCCCCCAGTGTTGTCATGCCAACGAGATTCTGGTGAGGCTGTGAGGCTAGCACTGTTCTCCTTCTAGACCCTCCTCCCCTCCTCCAGGTTACCGGCTCATCACTCTCTCAGGTCCTCAGGGGCTGGTGACCCCTACAGAGTGTTCTGCATGTGGGTGGTTTCTTCTGTTTAAACATAGCGTTTGTCTTCCTGGTAGTCATTGATTGGTTGCTCCTGACCAGAGCCACAGCCTAGGCTTTTATCTTCCGTGAGGAGGCTTATACATTTTAGCCACACAAAGCTCGGAGACCTGCGTGTTAGATGTAAAGTTAAGATTTTTAACATTGTATTACCTTAAATGTATTACCTTATATATACTCACATAAAAATTGGTCAGATTTTTACCGATTTGCAAATTGTAATTATCTTATCATCTTTACCATCTAAAATAGTTTCATGTTTTTTAAACATGAAGATTTTTTAAGTAAAGATGTCAAACGTTTACACACAGGTGTTTGGGTGAACACCGGTTTTTATTTTTTTTGAGTAAATATCTAGGAGTGGGATTGGTGGGATTGGCAGATCAGATGGTAAGTGTATGTTTAGTCTATGAGAAACCGCCAGGCTGTTTTCCAAAGAGACTGAAGATCTTTCTTGTGCATTGATTAGTGATGGGCTCCTGGTTTTGGCAGCAGCATGGCACCCAGCAGATAGCCCGTGTCTCGTCTATTACTCCCTGATAACAGTCGAGGACAATGGCCACCAAATGTCAGACACAGTCACTGTAGAAGTCACACAGTATAACCCGCCTTTTCAGGTAAGATTTCTCTCTAAGTTAAATCGCAAACTGATAATAACGTGCTGGGTTTTCTTTCCCCAACTATTGCAGGGGCAGATTCTTTGAGAGATTCATCTGCAGGGCTTGCGTATATTTTAAATAGCTGCTTAGGAGACAGTGCATTTGAGTTGCTGTCTCAGACTTATGCCTTCGCTCAGGCTTAGCTAAAGAAAAATGGAAGTCGAAGCAGTGGACAGCAAGCAGTTTGTTCCTTCTGACCTGGCTCTGAAGAGATTCTCACAGGTCTGTTGCTGGGTAGAGAGGAGGTGGTGGCGGTGAGCTGCAGAGTGAGAAGGAAGGAAGAAGCCTGAAGGGACTGGGCTTTGGGATTGAGCCCCGTATATTACAGAAAAATTCCCTTTCTGCGCAAGTAGGGTTACATTTGTAGGCATTATATACTGTCAAAATTCATATCAGTGGCTAAAACCATTAAAAGATCTCCGATATTAAGCTTCTTAATAGCAGTTGAACGTAATTTTTAAATAACTATGGAGTTCATGAGGAAAAGCCTCATGAACAGCTATAAGTTAATTTCATTTAACCTTGTATAGTACTAGTTCTGTTAAATCCTTATTCTTAATATGCGTTGTGAAGCTGCATACTGTAAGGAAATCTTCTAATCTGTTCTTTTATTTTAATAAACTATAACATGTATTCTGATTATGCAAGAAAAATGCTCCCAGTGTTAAAATTTTCAGACAATGCAAACAGGTATAAAGATACTGAAGAATAAAAAAAAATTATCCCACTTTTAATGTTTTGTTTGTAAAACTACTTCTTTAGGAGCAACTATATTATTTTTAGCATTTGTTAATTTTATTTACCAGTTGACCTTTGAACGATCTGGGGGCTGGGGACACTGATCTGACTACCCCCCTTCCCCCACAGTCGAAATTCCACATAAACTTCTGGCTTCCCCCCAAATTAACTACTCATCACCTACTGTTGACTAAGAAGTCTTACCGATAACATGAACAGTCTGTCAACACATGTTTTGTGTATTATATACTGTATTCTTATAATGTAAGGTAGAGAAAAGAACATGTTACTAAGAAAATCATAAGGAAAATACATTTCCAGTACTGTAACGTATTTATCAACACTGTAAATTTGGCATCTGTTTGCAAGATGAATTTCTTTGTTAGCACGTGCTCCACATTGTCTTATATGATACAAAACACTGGGTGTTTTTGTACGTGTTGTTACTGACACTGGACATCAAAGATGAAGATGAGGTGAAAAAGTCACATGTGTTGGCAGGTGTAATGATCGTGCGTTGCTAACGAAGAAGCAGCAGTGCGATTGCTTTCCAGGAGCCTGCTGTGATCCGTGCAACTGCTTCAGGGTCGTTGGGAATCTCCAAACATTTTCCAGTGTATTTATTGGGAAAAGATTCACATTTAAGTGGATCTCTGAGGTTCAAACCCTAATTCTGCTTCTGATTGTATACCTGAAGAAACTAACTCAGTTTTCTCATACCTGATATCTTGACAGTGAAGTAAGAAGCAAAATGTTTATCAGGGATAATTTGTAAAGTGTTTACCAATCTACGTTAAGTAATATAATGAATTAGTCCTTTTATTTTCTTCCTTGTATTTATTGATCGGCTTCTAGTTAAAAACCTTATCACCATGGGAATGTTTTAAAAATTTGCTATTTGTAGCTCATCAAATTAATTTCTCTAATTGCTATTTATTACAAGCTTATTCTGTCGTATTTTGTAAGTCATTTCTTGGGTAGAGTTTGGGTTTTTCATAAGGACAGTTATTGAATTATTTTATCATTGTTACGAGGTAGTGGTATACAAAAGTGGGAATAATGAAGTCATACCAATGGGCTTTTTTGTTTTAGTTCTTACTAGATGTAATTTTAAATCTAATTTTCAGTCTGAAGAGTCGATTGTGTGTCGGTTGATGGTCCCAGACTTCTCGAGCCAGACCGCCTATCTGTACAGTGGGAGTGCCGTCTTTGTGTGCTCCACCGGGACCGGGAGGTTTTCTCCGCCTCAGGAGAAAATTGTCTTCAGTACACAAGGTACAGTAGCAGTTTTAGAAAGCAAAGTTAGTGAACTCGTTCGTCCTTCTTAGTAGTCTTGATTCCTTTTCCATAAGCACAAACTGCTCCAAGCACAAACCTCCAAGTGTCACTGGGACGTGCAGCACCACACACTGATAGTAGCTCAAGTCACAACTGGACTGAAAAACGGAAAGGGTGGTAGAATTTCCAAACTGTGTATGTATGGGCAAAAAATAGTAGCATCTTCTCCAGAAGAGGCCAAGAAGGAAGTAATTGCTTATTTCCTTCTTGAGACTGAGCAGTAATTGCTTATTTCTGGTTAGGAGGAGTGACTTGGTCTGAGTTATTCTTTAAGTGTGTCCAGACCCCTGGATAAGAAGAATCTCAGGTGTTGGACTCACGGGGAAGGGAGAAGCGAGGAGGATAGGGAGAGCCATCCAGGAGTGGAAAAAAGCCAAATGTATGGTTTAATCAGTACATTTGTCTACAGAGGAGGAGTGGAGGGCAGAACCCAGGTGAGGCAGCAGGATGTAACCTAGATTTCCTAGTCCCTGCGCAGGAGCCTTGGCTGTGGGTGGGTGGGACGGCATACGGAAGGCACGCAGCAAGCTTGGACTCTGCCCGCCCCCTACCCTTGGCTTACTCAGTAAGTCAAGGAAGAATTAGGCAGGAGGGCCCCATCAGATTGCAAAAGCTGTTGTTTTGGATTTTGCAGACTGAAAATTTTTATTTTTTTGCTTAATATACTTGCTGCTGTCCTTGTAAGGCTAGTTTTTTTCTTCTTAATTGATTTTAGGGAGAGAGGAAGGGAGAGACAGACAGATATCAATTTGCTGTTACACTTACTTATGCATTCTTGGTTGATTCTTGTATGTGTCCTGACTGTGGATTGGACCGCAGCCTTGGTGTATGCGAATGACACTCCAGCCAGCTGAGCTACCTGGCCAGGGCAAGACTGGTGCTTATTGTCAAAGCTGAAGGACACAGAATCTGCTACTTCAAGTAGCAACAGGTTCCTGATGTTTGATCTGGGATCAAAGGACTGAGTTCAAAGTAGGAGTAATGTTGTAAAGGAAAAGAAGTGTTCTTAGTATGTCAAGATGATTTTCTGCTTACAGAGATAGATTTTGGAAAGCATTCATTTGTTCCGTATAATTGATTGCATAGTTTTCTTCCTTTTAGGGGATTGTATTTTAGGAGCTGGTTCCTGCGGCGGTATTCCCATCCTTTTCTCTAAAAAGAGTGGACTGGTGTCTGTGACTCCGAGGGAAAGTGTGTCCGTATTAGCAGAGGACCTTGAAGATTCTTTAGCATCTTCGATTGCTGGACCAAGCAATGAGGTGATGTGGTTCTAGATAGTTTTTAAATTTTCATCAGACTATTTCCCACAGATGTTTTGAAAAGTGAGACAGTTTTAAAAGAATTGTGATGGAAACATTCATTCTTTTCTCTCTCTCATCCGCATTGTCCTCTTTGCCAGGAGCAACTAAATTTAAGTCTTGTAGCTGTTTCTTCTGGTATTTTTTTCTGTATTTCTAATTAATCTGCTTATATTGCTGCATCTGGATTCACGAACTTTAGACAGTTTATTGATTCTCTGTTAGAGAAAATGAGAAGTTGGGGTGACCTGTTACTTCCTCTGGCTTTGCCACCCCAGTATAATTTTTCCCGTTACAGTGACAACATGAATATTCTTCATGGTTCACAGAGCCATGTAATGTACCGATCACGTGTCCTTTACTATACAGCTTCCTGTGACTCCTGGAGTGTGTGATGGACTAATTTTGTATTTGCGTGCTCACACCTGGTTTAATCGTCCCGCACCCCCCAGCAGCTCCGGAGGTGCCCATCCGCAGGGTTTTCCCCGCAGTTGAGTTGGTGGAAACACGACATGTGCGGTCCTTTTCCTTCACCCCAAGTCCCCGTCGGCGCCTGCCCCTGCCCCACCGTCGGCGGTCTGCATTGTCTCCTCTGCCCTGTTGTCTGCCATTCCTCCTGGCTTCTGGTTCCTCCTTCCGTCCACCTGTGTGGTGGGTTGAATCACAGATGTTTGGGTGGTTGTGCTTGTTTTTGTATTGGTTACTTTGGGGTGGTTTTTGAGAGGGAGACTGGAGTAAAAACTACCAGTTTTATTTTTCTGTCATCTCGAAACCTTGAAATCCCTGGTCTATAAGATTTGTATCATTCTTTTGTAGGAGATTATATATAATACTGTTTGGGGTAATTTCCATTTGACTAATATGTGAAATATGTACACTATTTCTGTAAGTAAAAATTCAAGTGATTTGGTACAGTCTCAACAAAAACCAGTGATTTTAAAAAATCTTTAGTTGTCATGTGGATTCTGTGATACTGCTGTTCTCAGAGGCTGTCTCACAGTATTCCGGTTCTTTAAAATCCCTTAAATCCTGTTGAAGCTTGGGATCAGCCATTCTGCTTAGTAATAGACGTTGTGATGAGTTGTATTAGAACAAAAAAAAGTTGGTTATGATGAAGTCCCCAGATAATTTTACTCAGTTGCATGTACCTTTCCGGAAGATGTCGGTTGATCGTTGGGCGCATGTCATCTCTTTGCAGCGTGCTTTATGCACATAAACCCTGGGTGCAGGGCGTGTGGTAAGCAGCTGGTGTGCTGGGCTGTTGCTGTCGCAGGTGGGCCCAGTTTCGAGTCCAAGAATTAGAAATATTCTGATACCTTCGCCTCTAAATCATAGTTTGTTATTTTACAGAGTGTGGTGTTTGAGACCTCCACGAAGAACGAGACCATGGCCCAGGAAGATAAAACCCGGTTGCTGAAAGCTGCTTTCCTGCAGTACTGCAGGTACGGCAAGCTGTTTACATTGAAGCTTCAGCCTGACAACACATTTTACTGGCGTGCTGCTTACTTGTTGACTGGCTGGAGCAAGTTGGAGGAATGATGCCATTAAGGAGAAAATGTTTTTTTAAACTTCAGCACTCGATCAAACTGTTATTCTGAACTTGGTAGTCACAGGCAGGTTCCAAACTCACCCTCCCCGCTGGATGAAAAGCAGTGCCCCATTGAAAAGGTGATTGCACCTGGCTGGTGTGGCTCAGTGGATTGAGTGCCGGCTGTGAACCCCAGGGTCGCTGGTTCAGTTCCCAGCCAGGTCACATGCCTGGGTTGCAGGCCAGGTCCCCAGTAGGGGGCATACAAGAAGCAGCCACACACTGATGTATCGCTCCCTCTCTTTCTCCCTCCTTCTCCTCTGTCTAAAAATAAGTAAATCTTTTTAAAAAATACATGTAATCACGATTGGTTGGATCTTACATGTGACACATAACCACAAAAATATAATGTTTTAAGTAAATTTATGATTTTGTGTTGGGCCAAATTCACAGCCATCCTGGGCTGCATGCGGCCTATGGACCAAGGGTTGGACACCCCTGTAGACTCTTCACAAATGGAATTGTGGTATCTTAAGGCAGGACTTCTCAGCCTTGTCAGTGTTGACATTTGACGTCAAGTAGTTTGTTGTGGGGCTGTGAATTGCAGGGTGTTTAGCAGCATCTCTGGCCTTTTTCTCCTTGGTGCACCCTCTTCCCCCAACTTGTGGTGACCAAAGTTATCTTCAGACAGTGCCAGGTGCTCCTGGGTTCAGAGTTGGTGGGTGGCACTCCAGGGCTCTCTGTTCAGTTTTGTGCAGAGATAATACTGCTATTTTTATATCGTGGTTTCTTGGAAATTAATTTTGTTTTTCATTTTACTTACCTCAATATAAATATAAATCTTTTGTTTATGAGAGTTGAATAAACCCTGTTGATTAAAAGAGTCCACTTTGTATTCCCGTAACCTGGAGCACAGCTGGGTTCCCAGCTTCCACCCGCCTTTCGGGTGTGTGAGCAGCCCTTCTGTGACCGCGGTCAGCTTCGTCTCCTGTCCTGCCGAGAGTCCGTTTGAGCCCTTCCTGACCTCCGCTTTGCCGTTGCTCTGCCACCTCTCCCACCCTTAGCAGGTGACTCAGCCTCCTGCTTGAGAAATAATAGAAGCCAGCAGAGACCAAGTCCTGCACTTACCACCTCACACCCACCTGCACCGGACCCTTTCCTCTCCCCCTCCCTGTGAAGTGGGGGACGTGCTCCCTGTCTTTGTTTTGAGTGGCATCATTTCCTGCTTCCCTTCCAACTGTTCTCCTTCAGGTTTTCCTCTTCAGTTGTATGTCGCTGACTGTTCTTGTGCCAGCTGTTCCTCATCAGCCATTAAACTTAATTTGCCACGTCTTAAAAAGACTGGTCTCTGTGTCCCCCTCTGGGCTCCCAGCCCTTCTCTTTGTTCCTGTCCACAGCTAACCTACCTGAGAGGTTGTCGGACGGTTTGCTGTTGTCCCCCATTCTTTTCTCTCCTCCCTGCATAGTCCCTTCTCCTTGGGCTTCATTTGCTGGGGAAGCACAGTCCTGCCGTGATCCAGGCTGACGTGAATGGATGGAGTGTTCATATTTCAACATATCCAGCACTGCGCTTGTCTTCCCCAGCGCTTACTCTGCCTCTTCCACCCCCTGTTGCAGTGACACGTATCACCATCCACTCGTTTGTTCAGAGCGGGGACGTGGAAGTCACCCTCTTACAGCAGATCCGACCAGTTGCCAGAGCAGCCTCAGGTGTCTTCTCTCTCAGACCCGCGTGTCCCATTCTCCCTTCGGCTGCCTAGGTGTTTGCGTGACTTTCTCACTGGATTTTCCTCCCTCCAGCCTGATCCCTCACATAACTCTGATCTTGTGCTTTGTCCCTTCAGGATTCATCTGTGTCTTCGCACGAGCCATGCTTCATCTCCTCTTGGGTGCATTTTCACCTTGTCCCCTGATTTCTGACCACTTGAAATGAGTCTTAATTCATTATATACTGACTCACCCGCCTTTAACAAGGTCTGCCTTGGAAGCTTTCTTCCCCTTCTCCTCCCGGGTAGGCTCGTCCCCCTCAGTGGCTTCCGTTGTCCCCTGAGATGCGGGCGTGCTTGCTCACAGGCCTGGTGTGTGCTCCCTACGCCACCGCGTGCCCTCCGCACATCCACCCCGCCTGCCCACGGGCACCTCCTCGGTGGGCAGCCACCTCTACCTCCGGGAGCCTCTCCCTGCCACTCCGTGGTTGGGGTTTCCCCTCTGTTCGGCCCAGTCAGAGTGCAGGGGAAGCTTGCTACTTATCTGATTCCTCCCAGCACTGCACTCTGTGAAGTCCTGGACTGGTTTTTAATGCCCTGTCTGACCTCCTGTCCCCAGTCCTAGCAAGTATTCAACCTGTGTTTGTTGAATTGACGAATGCGTAAGAGTTGTCCATTTTGAATAACGTTATTAAAAATAGTTGACTTTGGGCTAAAATGTGGGACTTGAATTCCACAATTAACTTTTTCATGGTGAGTACTGAAAATTTTGCCTCCTTTCATACTCTTGTTTTCCAACTTCATTTCAGAAAGGATCTAGGTCATGCACAAATGATGGTGGACGAACTGTTTTCCTCCCACTCGGATCTGGGTTCCGACTGCGAGCTGGATGGAGCCGTCGCCCAGATCAGCACGGACCTGGTGGACGACTACCCAGCCTCTGACCCGCGGTGGGCCGAGTCTGTCCCCGAGGGTATGGACGGCCAGATGTTAACGGTGTGGAATGATCTGTTTTGAGAAGGACATTCCACTTCTTTAGTTAAAATTGTCCCAAACCGTATTTTTTTTTTTTTTTTTAGTTTCTGAAACAATTTAATGTTAATTCAATGTTTTTAAAAAGGTTGTAACTTTTATAGATTTTTGAGATGGGCTCCGAACAGACCTATGTGACAGAGTAGAAACTGAGGAAGCTTTGGGGCAAAGTAGCTTGTTTTAGCTGAAGACGATTGTTAATTAGCCCTGCTTAGCTGCCTCAACATTTTATTTCTGAAAGGCAGTTGATGTCATAGGGAGCATTTGGCACTCACTAGCCCTGAATTAAATGATAATTTTGGCATAAGCACCATAGTTGGCTAATAGAAGCTGTGCGTTTCCCTAAGGGCTGCAGTAAGCAAATCCCAGCATGTCGAGAGGGCGCATCAGGTGTTTTTGCCTGATGCTTTCCCGCCTGCCCCTGGGACTGTCCCTCTGACCCTTCCACCACAGCTCCAGGGTGCTCGGGGGGGTTCCCAGCTACCGGGAACTGTCTCAGGCATCCATTTCTTTTCCTGGTTTCCTGCTTCTCAAGTTTGCCGAGCCTCGTTAGAGATTTAGGAAGAAAACATCAGTGTTTGCCTTCTTTCTTTGACTGTTTTTTTTTTTAACTGACAAGCTTAGAATGATATAAAATAAATGGTTAAACTAGTAATAACATTTTGTGTTTTGAATAAATACTGTATGAATTGTACCAAACTCTCAAAATTTTCTCTAAAATTTTTAAACTCTCGGGTAATATTATAAATAATTGCATTGAAAGGTTGGTGTTTCCACCCTGGCTGGTATGGCTCAGTGAATTGAATGCCGGCCTGCGGACTGAAAGATCACTGGTTCGATTCCTGGTCAGGGCATTTGCCTGGGTTGCAGCCAGGTTCCCAGTTGGGGGAGTGTGAGAGGCAACCGATTGATGTTTCTCTCACACATCGATGTTTCTCTCCCTCCCTTCCCCAATTTTTAAAAATAGATAAATCTTAAAAAAATCTTGAAATTTTTTTTAAAAAGGTTGGTGCTTGCATTTTGTGTAGATTTTTCTTAACTTTTTAACCTCAGTAAATATTATAAACTCTGTGTTATGTGTTTTACGTTTTGTTACTGTGTTTCAACAGAAGCACCAGGCTTTAGCAACACGTCACTGATTATTCTTCACCAGCTAGAAGACAAGATGAAAGCTCATTCTTTCCTCATGGACTTTATTCACCACGTAAGCATCCCTGCCGCCATGAGCAGGGCTCCCAGACACGTGCCCTGCGGTCCCTGCATCGGCTCCTTCCAGGACGGGGGCAGAGGCGTTTCGCTGGGTGGGGCATGACTGGCATTGTACATTTTCTTTTCCCATTTAAAAGTAAGTTAAGTCTAGGGATACATGGAGGCCTGTTACTTCAAGTGTAAAAGCTGCATTGAAAATAAGATAAAAAAACAGAAAAATAATGTATTTCAGCAGAAGTGTTGTTTTAGCTTTTCTTATAACACCCAGTGATATCCTGCTCTCATTCAGATTTCCTGTATGCTTTTATGTATAAAACTTAGGTTTTCATGAGTTTGTTTTGTATTAGTAGAAAGGCAGTGAAGAGTAATAAGATAATAAAAATAGGATTTTTATCTGTGGATTTTTCATTTGAAGTGCTAGTAGACTCAGATTCTTATTGAAAGTATTTTTAAGAGATGGTCCCATTTATATTGAGCCTAAACTAAAATTAGAAAATGTTTTTGCTGCTAGACAGAACCCTTATGTAAAATCACCCATTTTTGCCATCAGTAGTGGCTCTTATGCATATGTCCAAATGAATGAATTTAATCCCATTTTTGCTTATTTTCTCCAAAATCAGTGCTGCCTTCATGTTACAGAGAGTCTAGTCAGTGCTGCGTAGCAGAACTTTCTGAGGTGGCGAGAATGTTCTGTCTCTGGTGGTTGGCGCAGGAGCTCCCTGTTCACGTGCAGCTGCTGAGCACTTGAGATGTGGCTGATGCAACTGGGGGACTAATTGTCTTAGGATTCATTTTCAATTAACTAAAATTTAAATCGCCACTGTGGTGGGTAGTGGCTGTCTGGTTGGACGGTGCAGCTCTGCATGGTCTCAGAAATGGCCTCGTTGTTCCTAGTCCCGCTTTCTTCTTCAGTTGTAATGCACGGTTTGGCTTGTTTCTGCTCCTCATTGTCTTGGCAAGAGACCTCCGTTCGTTCATTGAGTCCCCTCTTCGTTAGTGGTTTAGGTGGGTTTCATATTAATTGGGGGCGGGGGGGTTCTCCTGATGTAATTGTTTAACCAACAAAATGTGTCAGTATTAACCATTGGTAGTTAACATTAATTGTCATTACATAACAAACCACCCCAGAATGCAAGTGGATCCTGGGCTGGGTGGTCCTGCTGCTGATTTCCCCTGGGACCAGTCCGGAGCTACATTTAGGGTGGGCTGAGCTGGAAGGTCCCAAGCTGGTCGCCTGCCTGGCAGCTGGTGCTGGCTGGCAGCTAGGGCAGCCTGGAGGTCCTTCCCTTGGCCTCTCTTCCCCCTTCAGGCTAGACTGCTTCCTGTGGTCTCGGGGCAGCACCCCAGGGTATGCCCTTAGAAGCTGGAGCTCAGTGTCTCACTTCAAATGTCATATGATGTCACGTCCACCAAAGTGACATGGGTCGAAGCAAGTCATAAGGCCAGCTCAGATGAAAGGGATTGAGAAATTGATTGTACCTCTTAATGGGAGGAGTGGCCAAGTCACACAGAAAGGTGTGTGTTCTGGGAGGGGGAGGAGTTCGTGGTCCCCGATAGGATAGGATGTTGATTGATGGGAGGTGAGAGCGGCAGACATGAGCCCTTGTGGCATCCCTGGCACAGCCTCCCCAGTCTCCAGAGACCCTGAGGAAGCCACACGGTTGGTGGTGGTGATGTTCATTGTCAGGGAATGATTTAAATCCCTTTGGCTATGTCTTTATATTTCTGAGAATATTTAGAGCTTATTTCACTGAGGAATTTTCATTAATGATCAGGAAATGAAAGTCTTCTTGTCTAGCCAAACTCAGCAGCAGCAGGGCCGTGGCTTCCCTCCAGAGGGGTGGGAAAGTCCTGTATATTGATCGTGCCTGTAGCCGCTTGGTGTTGGGGGCAGCCTGCGTCCTTGCACGGAGTCTGCAGCAGCCGGGCAGGGAGTTCTCGAGGTCCTCGAGGTCTTCACCACGTGGCTGGAGTGCAGGGACCGTGGGGCCCTCCTTCACTGGCTGGGCTGGGACACGGGCAGATGCAGTGGCAGCAGTGCCCTCACTCAAAACTATGCCTGCAGTGACTGAGGGAACCACCGTGAACTCTGAGTCCAGAATGACCACTGGGCAGGTGGAGTGAATTAGTACAGCTGGAGTCGTTGAAATATTCCATGCTCATGAAAAACAGTGAGCAATATCTAAGTGTGTGAAAAAATAGGGTGCTGTCAATATAAGGAACAGAACTTTGCATCCGTATGAGTCCTCTTGTGTTTTAAGAAGGTAACTTCTGACACCCAAATACCCTAAGAGCACACCGAGTTACGGAGGAAACGTAACCCCGGCCACTGCAGGGCGAGGGCCGGGATGGGGGCTGCGGACTCTTCCCTCTCTGCACCGTCACATGTTCTCGCCGCGCTCCAGTTACTCGTGTCAGTAGGGATGCTCCGGGCTTTGGATCATTTTTGGTTCCTCTGTACTTTTCTGTACTTAAAATAAGCCTCAGAATATAAAAAAATCGGGTCACTTATTATTGAAATGGATTATAGTTAACCTGTGAAAGAGTTTTTATTATTTATGTCTGTCTCTTGGCTTCTTCATAGTTCAGGTTAATGCTTTATCAAATGGAAAGCATAGGAAAACTTCTAGAACCTAGTGACATACCAGAAATGAGCATCAAGCAAATCAGAGGTGGGAGATGAAAGGATTGAGTGCTCTCCCACCTGCACCCCGCACTCGCTTTCGGGTTCTGGGAATCGGTTGTTGGGTGTGGAGACAGCTAAGTTAATAGTCCCCAAAGGTCTCCAACCTAGGGGAGGCAGCAGACGAGGGTAGGAAAGAGCGATTTTGCCATTTTGAAAACCATAAACGGCAACTTGAGAAATAAAATGGGTAGAGACAGCAATAGAGGACAGAAACTCGGGAGTAATTGAGTCTTAGAGCTGGAATGTCTGTTTCTTCCAGGCCTCAGTGGTCCTGGCTGCATTGGGCAGTGGGCATGCGTGCATGTGTTAGAAATAGCCGAAAGGAGAGGCAGCTGGAGGTACTTGGGGGGGGGCAAGCTCGGCCCGGGACTCTACCCCACACGCTTCTCTGGCAGGGAGGTGATGACTGCGTTATTTTATGTCACTCTAAGAGCTCTCCAAGCACGTGTCTGTGTCTTCACAAGGTGGGCCTATTTGGACGTCTGCGCACTTTCCCAGTGAGAGGGGTGCCCATGGCAACTCGGCTGCTGCTCTGCGAACACGCGGAAAAGCTGTCAGCTGCGGTTGTGCTCAAGAACCACCACTCGCGGCTGCCCGAGCTGGTGAACACTGCAATACTGATCGCTCTGAACAAAAGGGACTGCGACATCCCATCCAGCCTGACGCCGGCAGACATCTTTTTTAGAGAGGTGAGACGTGTCCTCTTCCTCCCCTCCATGCGGCCCCTAGAGCTGTGTCATTTACATTCCGACTGTGCATGTGCAGGGGAAAGGTTGAGGACAAAAGATCTCTCACATTATTGCTCAAAAAGTGTCACCTAGTTGGCGCTTTCCCACTGCTTGCAACACTGACTGGGACACCCTCTCTGGCTTACGCTGGGCGCTTTCCTTCGTCTCCGAGTCCACTCTTCCCCAGCAGGCCCCCCTCACCTCTGGCTTCCCGTCCAGTTTGCCGAAGGCGAGGCACTGTCACAGGTCGGAGTGGCTGTTCCCCCAGCTTCCTTCCTTGCCTGCTTCCACCCTACTTTGCTCTGCCCTCTCAGAGACCAAGGCTGCTGTCTGGCTGCTGTCCCCGCATTTCCAGTAACTGCTCCCTCCTGGTGCCCCTCCAGGCCTGGGCTTCCTAGCGGCTCCCCCATTGCTAGCTAGCCCTGTGTGCCGCACTGGCCCTTGTTGGTCTTCTTAATCCTGGCCTCGGCTCTTTAAACAGTCCCTTCACTAACCTGACCTCAGCTACCTGCTAGGATCCTGCTATACACCTCACTGTTAAGATCAGGTTTATTTTCAGAGGAAAAGAAAACCCTGTGAACTTCAGAGGGAGAAAAGATTAAGATGCTGGTGAGCTGGTGGCAGCTGGACGTTGTAGTACGCAGCTCTTGTGCTTGGGCGATGTCTACCAGCCCCATGAATGGTGGGAGGAGGTTCGACAACTTCCCTCGAAAGGTGTTGATGATGAGAGTCCGATTGTTGGGACTGAGATGACAGCCTCGTTCTGAACCAGCACTGAGCAAGTACTTTGGGGTGCCAGATGGTGCCCGCAGTCCTTCACTAGGACTGTCCCCTTCGCCCTTGGTGGCATCTCTGATTCTGGACACAGCGCCAGTGCTTCCCCCAGTGTTGTGAAATGTGGAATTCTCTTCTGCATTTGGGGAACTTTTAACTCTGTTTGGTGCCTCTGATTTTATTTTCTTCCTCCTACAGCCTAGCTGTAAGATAGTATATAACAGATTATGCCAAGAAGTCTCTTTTTTTCTTAATATTTGATGTAGTATGACCTGAAAACAGTTTAACATGCTGAACTATGTTCAGGTTTTGTGTTGATTGCATGAATGTATTTCGTTTGACAAGTGTTCTGTCTTCATACCTTTGGGTTAATTGTTCTAGAGAATGTAAGGCAAAGCACTTTTGTTTTTGAACTAGGAACTATACCCAAAATCTGAATGAAAGGAAAAAAAATTCACCTAAAATTTTATGATCTAATCACTCAAACTGTCTTATTCATACATAATTTTTCATGGTAAAACAAAGGTTTTCTTTGAAAAAATTATTAATGACAATTATTTTAAAGAATGGAGCAAGAGCCTGGTTCCTTTTTTTGCATTTGGAAATTATCGTTTGGATGCACGAGTCACAAGCAGTGCCTTAGGAATACGCTGGAACAAAACTAAACACGTGACTGGTGCCTCCCGAGAGTGCTCCCTGGGGAAACGATGCTGAAGACTGTTCCTATCGAATCACCACTGATCTTACTTCTCATGGTGGCGACTGGTCCTCAGCTCCCTTTGGGGGTGGTTCTACAGCTTCCTCCACGGGGCAGAACCATAATAGAGAGCGAGCTGGAAAGAGGATGTGCATGAATAGAATGAAAACAGATGTTTGAATAGTTTTGTCCATTCACTTGGGAGTGGCAAATTGCATTACCAACAGGTATTAGTAACACTTCAGCACAAGAGCGGGTTAACCCAAACCAGTCTCTGGTGGACTCTAGAAGGGAGATGTGTTCTGGCAGCCCTGACAGGAAGTAATAGAGCGTCTGCTGGCGGTGTGCGCCCACCTTGTCTCCAGTCTGGCTCAAAGGAACAGGCCTTATGAGCAGTATTTGAAATGACTTGAATGCACAACCCACAGGATAGTAAGGGTGGTTAGCAAGTGTTTGGGCATTTTACCTGCTTCTATATTATTTACCTATTATTTCATACATGCTTCATTATTGTTCTTACATTAATGGTATAAGAAATTCTTATATTTAATCATACAAACTAAATGTGCCAAAGGTTTCTTGCTAGGGTTCTTAGGATGCCTGGGAGGACAGGTTTGCAAGACAGAATGGTTTTGTTTGGGCCACAACTAGTTTGTAAGCTTCTGAGGGCAACAGCTCTGATTTCTGTTTCTTACCCCTTAAGTGCTCTGCCCTCAGGGACCACCCCCTGCCACCATGGATGAGAATAAGTCTACCAAGACATGATCTGCTTGGGGAGGAAAGGTGGCTGATCTCTCAAAGGAGAAGGGCCAAGAGCCTTTTCCTCAATGGCTTTTATTAGGTTCATTTTACACAGGAATACAGGTAAAGCTCATTAATCATTGTCAGGCAGTAAGGTTCAAACAATAGCTAACATACAAAGAACTCTGAGGGCTTACTCTGAGTCAGGGTCTGTCAGCTAAAGGACAACAAATCTTTGGGAAACAAATGCATCTCCTGCTTGGACCCTTAATCATTTAATTAAGAGCATTCTTAGCAAAGCAGGTTTCACAGGATTCTATATAGTCTTTCTTAGGCCTGATCATCCAGGGAGCCTGCCCTATCCAGCAGAGCTGCACCACCCTCTGTCATTGTTTCAGGCTTAAGTCAGGCAGAGTCAGCAAGGCAGCCAAGAGATTAGGAAACTTCTCACAGACAGAGTGAGGACTCAGACTATGTCAGCATAGCCGAGGGGCAAGGGCTCATCACCCCCTTTTGCTGTAGCCCCCCAAGTCCTTCTGTGAGGGCCTCCCATGTGATCGTGCCTGTCTTAGGTGACCCCTTGAAGGAATCTTACCCGTCATTGGTTAACTGACCAGGCATTGGGGGCCAGTTATGGATGAAGCAGAAGTGGCTCTTCTGCCAGGGAGATAAGCTTTGTCTCCTTAGTGGCTCACAGTCTGAAGGTCACTCACTCAGCTTTAGCCATGGGGGGTTACAGCTCCTGACACCAGGTAGGGCAGTTCCTAGCATCCAGTGCTCTAAGCTCTAAATATTAAGTAAATATCCACTTAATAAATAAAGGGAGAAGAGCTTAACTGTGAGCTCAAACTGGAAACAGGTGTTTCAGTGCACCATTGCCTTACCTGCATGTGCTAATTAATGACAAAAAAGAAGAGAACAAGTAGAAGTTATGTATTTAATTAGTGATTTTCTGTATAGCTACTGCTATTCTAAAAACATTTCTGTTATATCTAAAGAAGAGAAATTCTTCAAAGAAAGAAACTGGCAAGTGTATTATTTGGGTCATTTTAATTTATTAGTTTAACTCTTTAGTTTGGTGTCTTACACTGTAACATCATTTGTAACCTAATACTACTAAAGGTGTCATTGAGCACTAGCAGCTGTAATAAACAAACATTTCAGTTACATTGTCCATCCGTATCTGCAGGGGATTGCTTCCAGAAACCTCACCACCAACTCCAAAGTTCGCAGATGCTGAGGTTCCTTCTGTAAAATGGCATAGTATTTACTTATAATCTGTGCACACCCTCCGTTATACTTTAAGTCATCTCTAGATAATTTATAGTAATAATAGAATTACACTACCTAGTGCCACTTACATAGTTATTCTGCATTGTGTAAGTCCGTATCTGCTCAGCACAGCTGCAACTTTGGAAGGCCTGAATACATAGTTGACGTCAGTGACAACATAACTTTTCTTTTTCCCAAATGTTTTGGAGCCTACAGATGCCGAACCTGCAGATGTGAAGGGTCGGCTATATTTGGTATTTAAATAAAAAAATCTACCTGGTAATAGTCCAGAGTTAGCTTGTTGAAAGACTTAATTATTTGGGCACTCTAACTTAAAAAGTTAGGATATTCAAACTTTTCTTGGTTTTTAAATTTATTTTCACCTTTAACTTTTTTTTTCTGATGTATGAGCTGAGGGTGTGTATGACTTAATGAGGCAAGCCCATTGAGTTAGGTTCTAGGTAGTTGTAATTGCTGCCTGTCACTGTAATTATTGTTGTATGTGGTTGACTTGTCTCCCTCAGGTGTCGCAGGTGGATACCATCTTCGAGTGTCTGTTGGAGCACGAGGAGCAGGTGCTGAAGGACACGTCTCTGGAGTCGGTGGAGTGGGCGGAGGTGGTGGTCAATGTGAACACGATTCTCAAGGTACTGAGATGTGGAGATTTCCACAGGTCCAGGTCCAGGTCCAGGTCCAGAGTGGCATGAAAGAGAAAGTGGTTTCTGTATTCCTACTCCGCATCACCCACAATTTGTAAGACTTTACCCATTTGTTCATTCCAAGAAGTTAGAAAAATTAAGTCATTGTATCAGTCAGTTAACAGCTGTTTTGAATATTTGCCTTGTGCATGTTAAAAGGTTCTGTAATCCTGAGTTGTGTTTGGTAGAATAAACCTTTTGTTCGGAGAAGGATACACACACACGTATATATCGCTGTAAATGTGTTAATATTAATGTAGCTGTCTAATAAGTGTGTATTTTTAACTACTCAAAAGCTTACCACTTATATTATCGATTAAAATGTTCCATTTAATTTTAGCTAACGTACTTTATAATAATGGAGTTCTTTTTTTTGTTTGTTTGTTTTTTGTTTTTACTTTGGTTACTACCGTTTTCCAAAGTTGAAGTTGGATTATGGAGTTAAACAAATTTCAAATGCAGAAAAAGCCAAAAAGTTGTCCTGCAGACCTATATTGAGTATTTTTTCATGTTAATAGACTGATGCTTCACATTAACTTTAGAAATACTGGGATCAGCGCTTTCTGCATATGAAAACGCATTTTATTGTTTTCCAGGACATGCTGCAAGCTGCTAGTCATTATCGACAAAACAGAAACTCGATGTATAGAAGAGAGGAACCGCTAGAAAAAGAACCTGAATATATTCCATGGACAGGTGAGGTTGCAAACACTGAGCCCAGATATGCTGATTTATTAGCAGTTATTCAAAATATACTCTAATGAGCCCTCATTTTTGGAAGCTATATTCTTCCCCTAGTGCACATATGTATGTGAAATGAAAAATAACTTTTCAGGCCATCTCCAAAAGGAGTAATTCTCATGAAAATCGCCTTATGCCCTTGGAATAATTTATAGGTCTCCATGATTTATTTACTGAACCAGTAATTACACATCTATGAGGTTTTAATGCATGTAGTTATTCACAGAAGCAGGCCCCAGCCCTGGAGGTATGGACTATACATTGACTTTATACAGGAAAGTGGGTGGAGTAGCATGGAAGGAATTCAGAAGGAAGGAAGGAAGGCAGGCTCACGTTTACCTGGCTTTGCTCAGGAAGTGTCCGGGAAGAAGGTGGGCTTGGAGCAGGACAGAGAGGTGTCAGCTGGGCCCCTCTTTCGTTTATGTTTCCAGCAGTGGTGAAGGTTTTTTGGCAGCTGGTCATCCCCCAGCCATTTTACATCCCTTACTTTCCATATCACTTCGTGTGGTTTCACAGCAACGAGCGGTCCTGCTGGCATCCGAACAGCAATCACGCGCCAGCATGAGATCGTGCTGAAAATGGTGTACCCCCAAGCAGACAGCAAACTCCGCAACATCCTGACGGAGCAGCTGGTCTCACTGATTGATTGCTTCCTGGACGGTTATACTTGTCAGCTTAAGTCCCTGGACAGATCCAATGATCAAGAAAGATACAGCAATCTGGAAATTGAATACGCGCAGAGAAGATCAGAGCTCTTATCTCCTCTTCGTGAGTGCAGGGTGTTTAGCTTGGGCTGTGGGTCTTTGCATTTAGAGAACAGTTGAAGGAGTCAAATCATTAATGCAATGTGTTCCATGTAATATCGTTAATCTGTCTTTGCCAAGAATTTAGAGCGAATATGTACAGCTTTCTGTGTTTGTTTAACCTCGTTTTCACTGGGAGTAGGAGGACCACCTTGTTGTGCTAGTACATGCGCCTGCAGGAAGGGAGCAGCAGCTGAGGTAGGCAGTGGTGAAGCGGGGGCTGAATTTGCATCTTCAGTGATTTTATATGGATTCTGAAACCAAATGCCAGTAACCGGAAAGGTTTCTATTCCATTAGTTTTTTTTAGTATGTAACCCAAATAAAGGTAAAACTGCAAGTGTGTTTTTAAGTTACATATTTTAAGTTTTTACTAATAAGATCTTTTTCCACCTGGTATCCTTTCCCACAGTCACACTAGGCCAGTACTCATGGGCTGCTTCGTTGGCAGAGAAGTACTGTGACTTCGATATCTTAGTGCAGATGTGCGAGCTGACGGACAACCAGGCCAGGCTCCAGCGCTACATGAGCCAGTTTGTGGACCAGGTGACACGCGGGGACTGGGGCAGCAGCGCCTGTGTTGAGGCTGTACCATTTCAGACCTTCCGTGGGGTTTTTGGAAGATAGCGTTTTTTTGTGGTTAACTTTGATACTAATTTATATGTTTCTTTGTAAATTGGTAAGCAGTTCTTTATATATGAATATTGCTGAAAGATTTCCTTAGGTATATGAGTATTGGTAGAGTTGTAAAACTTTGAACAGAAAATAGTGAGAGCGCAGGATGATACGTTTAGAGAGCCCAGATTCCCATACCCCTGAGGTTGCTGTTTTTCCCGGTTTGAAATCATGCTTCCTGTTTTTTAACACAGTTCCCATTCTCACACTATGTGGGTGAGTTTAAGTTGCTCTTTAGAGCCAGTTTATTCAGTCACTTGATTTTTATGTAAAAACTGATCTTTCTTCCTCACTACGAAAGTGAAATTGTGTAAAATTCAGAAAACCCCTAAAAACAAAAAAGATTTAAAAAATCACTTTTAAATTCTAGCATTCAGAGAGAACTGTTCTAAACATTTGGTTTATAGTCTAGGCTTCTTACTCTGTATTATTATAAACAAACATGTTTTGTCAACTTTTTATTTTATTTAATACATCACATTCATCCATAACATCAAGTATTCCACAACATTTTTTCTCCCACAACATTTTAAAATAGTTTTAGAATTTCATGGAATGGCTATAACTTGTCTTATTTGATTAGTCCCTAATGGTTGGACAGCACTTAACTAGTCCTTCATAGTAGCACTAAACTAAATGGTTCAGTTTAGTACCCATCGTTCTTATTCTGTTTATGGATTCTAGTTTCCTCTTGACATTTTCCATTCATTTTGCATTGCTTATTTTGTTTTCCTTAGTAATTATTTTAAAGTCCTCTTGTACTACAAATCTGATCATCCTGAGGTCTGCTTCTACTGCCTGCTTAGTAGTCATATTTTTCTCCTTATGTCTTGTGATTTTTTTATTGTACTTTGGGTATTGTGTATAAAAGACCCATAAAGGTGGAAACCAATGCTTTTTTTCCACTGGGAGGCAGATAAGCAGAGAGGCCACTCAGTTCATGACCGACAGAGGTGGGCTGGTGCTGGGTTGCAGCTTTTGCTATGTTATTTCAGTTCTGGTTTCAAAAGCCTGTGGGACTGATGTGTTCATTGCAGAATTCCCCCTCTAGGGGGCTCTCTCTCAGCTACTGGGAGTCTGCAGGACATGTTCATCTTCCTTTCTGCCACTCCAGGCAGCATCCAGCAACCACGCTGCAGGGGAAACTGGCTGGTCCCTTGGGGCCTCTCCAGAATCTGATTCATTGTGCCAGGTTTCCGTGTGGCAGACACAGAAGTCTACCCTGAAAACCTTTCATTCCTGGAGTGAGTCTCGGCACTGTCCATGGAACTCTCTGTGGTGATGGAGATGCTGCTTGTATGTGCTGTCCACATGTGGCCACCGAGCACTCGGAATGGGGCTAGTGTGCCTGAGCTAGTGGAATTTTAAATTTTAATTAAGATTAAAGAGCTGCATGTGATGCAGAATGGGTCTAGGTTCTGCATGATTTTGAGCAAGGTCTTTCTGAATCTGAATGTCCTCATCTGTCTAATGAGGCGATTCAATTAGGTGATTTTTGAGGATCCTACAATACAGGAAGTTAGTGTTAAAAACAAGATTTCTATTTTGTAGTCCGAGACCTTTGGAAGAAATTTAATATTTTATTATCAGAAATGTATTTTTTAAAACTGTATTACTAAATAGTATTGGGTTCTTGCCTGTGTTGTTTATAGAATTTTTCAGACTTTCTCTTCCGTTGGTATCTGGAGAAAGGGAAGAGAGGCAAATTGTTATCTCAGCCTATTGCTCAGCATGGCCAATTGGCGGATTTTTTGCAAGCTCATGAACATCTCAGCTGGTTACATGAAATTAACAGCCAAGAATTAGAAAAGGTAAGGATTCAGTTATATGGAGCAGATTTAGGTAATTTTTTAGTTAGTTTTAATTTAGTTTTTAGTAATTAAAATACTATTTGTAAATTATTTTAAGTGTGTATCTCTTATTCACTCACATAATTCAAATATTTTTGATTTATGATAGTGTTGCATTACTTCTAATATCTCAATTAAAAATGTAGTCCATTGTGATTCGACTGTTATGACAGTAAAATAAAGCACAAAGATCTGATTAACATGTAACTAACACTGGACCATTTTTGTGATGGGTATTTTCTTACAATAAAACTACTCAAATTATGCGTAAAAACAGTACATAAGTTAATTTCAAAGTTCTTGACAGGATGTTGAGGTGAATAAATATATAATTGTTATAGAGAAATGCTTTATACGTGTCTCTTCCCAGTAATTAGTGTGGGTGGTTGATATTTTGTTCTGAAATTACTTTTCCATGTATATGTCACTCATCGGTTTTATGGTTTGCTGATACTGACTTGATCTCTCATTGATGTAGTTGAGGGGTAAGGAAGTGTGAGCCGCACTTACTGTCTGTTTCAACTTGAATTATAACCAGGGTCTTGCCCCAGTGCTCATATGTTGTTTATTGTAGGCCCATGCGACACTTCTGGGCTTGGCGAACTCGGAAACTCGCTACTTTGCAAAGAAGAAAACCCTTCTTGGCTTGAGTAAACTGGCTGCGTTAGCTTCAGATTTTTCAGAAGATACACTGCAAGAAAAAATTGAAGGTAAAAGAGAACTTCAACAAGGAGACATGCAAATCAGTCATGCTACCCGTGGACTCTTCCAGTGCGTTTCTTTGTCGCCTCAGGCGGCCCCTCCGAAAGGGGACCCCTCTTTCCTTTAAGAGGAGTGCTTCCCCCTCACTGTCCTTAGATAGAGGTTAAGCTACACACTGGGATTGTCTCTTCAGAGAAAAGTAATTTGTACTTTAAATAATTCCTAGAGGATGAACTTAAATGATTTGCACTCAGTACTCTGATTACACCCTTAGTGACTCATTCTAAGGAGAACAGTGAGGAAATCTTGACCTTCACTCCAGGGTTTGTTGTAGGTAGTGGTCCTTAGAAGTACTTGGTTTCGATGTCACAGTTTTTTGATGTCATAATTGTGAAACTATTTTGTGTATACTGTAGATTGAAAAAAAGGTCAAATATACTAGTTTTGAGAACCAAGGAAAAGGGAGATACAAAGATAGATAGAGGGACGGATACTGCATTGTTGCATTTGGATTGGAGCCATAAGATGGAATCACAGTCATTTAAGAAATGATTGGCTCTGCCCACTGAAAAGACCCAAAGCCGTGGCATCCCAGGAGAGTGAGTATACCTAGTCCAGTATTTTGGTTTCTAACTGCCATTTCTCAGTAAAAGGAAACGAGGGCAGATTGAAGAAATAGTGCTGGGGAGTCTTCCTGGGCCAGAAAGCACAGTTGATGCAGAGATCTCAAGCACACAGTAATTCCCACAAGCCTGGCCACATTTGGGAATAATTTGAATACCAAAAAGAATGGTGGTGAAGGATTTTATTTCAGTTTAAAAAAAAATCCACAGTGATGCCCAAAAGGGGAGGGACCCATGAAATACTTCTTTACTAAAAAAGAATGCTAACTAATTAACATAGAGAATGGTTGACTTGCAAAGGCACCCTTTTGCAACCAGGGTGCATCACTGGTCATGAGAGGGTGCTGGCACCACTGGGTCGAGGGGTTGGGGGAAGAAGATACTCTCAGGTTTCAGAGTCTCACCGCACAAACCTGACTGGTATCACCGCCCTCGGTGAGGGGAACGCCCGTTGCACGCGTGCGAGGGTGGTGTAACTCGGCAGTACGTAACACCACCCATGTTCTTGCGAGAAATGTTCCACCTGAGTCTAATCTCAAGGGAACAGTAGCCGTATCGATCGGGGGCATTCTGCAGTGTGGACAGCCCAGGCAGCAGCAGGAAAGACGGCAGCAGACAGACAGGAGGCTGCCCCAGATCCGCGGAGCCTGAGAGTCGCAGTAGCCCAGTGCGGTGTGAGATTTTTGATTGGTTCCTGAACCAGCCCCCAAATGACCAAAACTATGATGGATGTTTTGGGGATGACTGGGGAAATTTGAACTAACTTACTGTTAGGTGATATTACTAAATTGATTATTAAATTCTTTAGGCCTGATAATGATACTGTGGTCGAGTGTCCTAGTTCTTAGGGGGTACATGCTTCAGTTTTTGGAAATGAAATGTCCTGATGTCTACCACTTTCATTAGATTTGAGGGGATGAAAAGGAGCAAAGAGGAAAAAGGTTAACAGCAGGTGATTCTAGGTATACAGCACACACTGTATTCTTGAAATTTTTCTGTAGGCTTGAAATTTTTCAAAATAAAAGGCGGTGGGGGAACCTCAGCTGTGTGGTCGGGGGTGAAGTATGTGCAGACCTGGGATTCGGTAGAAGGCTTAGCCGCAGCGTCCAGCCTCTGGTGTCGGACTTGGGTGGTAGGTGTCATCGGAGGAGTCAGGACAGAAATGGGGTCGATCTGGTTTCAAGTATTTCCTCCAACTTACTAGCTTTGTGACCTTGAGTAGCTGATTTACCCTCAGACCCTCAGTTTCCTCACCTATAAAAGTGCATAAAAAAGGATCAGAGACATTGCGTATTCCTTGAAAAAAAGTCTTAATAAATCATAAGATTATCATTTAAGTTTCATTATTAAAGTTACTTTTCACCGTTGGCGAGAATCTTCCTTCAGTCTTCCATTTTGAACGCCAGCCTTTATTTTTCTGTTTTTCCCCGATAGCATTGGCACCCCGGCCACTGTTTTGCATTTCATGACTTCTTAGCTTTTGCTCTTGACACAATAGAAATATTGTTAGGTTTGAGTAACCTCCTACAGACTGCTATCACAATGTGTCTAATCATAGGAGTGGGAAGTCTTAAAAATCCTATTTTTAAAAATAACTTCTTTCTGGTTTCATAAGTAATTCCTCATAGAAATTATAAATTTTCTGTTGCTATTGTGTATTCTCCCAATCTGCTTTCCTAGGCATGGAAATTGCACAAAAATGTTTGGTTTAACTTTGTACAGAATGTGGAACCTTGTGGAACGAGGCCGGTGTGTGAATGGGCCTACGGGTGCTTTGGCTGCTGTGCTCTCAGGCCATGTGGCAGTTCTCAGCCCTTTCCTTACAACCCAGCACATTCTCCTGGGCAAAGCCAGGTTTCAGGGCTGCAGCTGGGGTAGTTTATGGCGCGAAAAAGCACCTCATCCTTGAGAGATAACCATTGCTACTTACGGGGTTCAGCACATAATCGTCCAGGTTTTATTTTTCTTGGAATATACTCATGGTGGCTTTCAAATAGATCATTTTCCTTAGTGAACGCAGTTGGACTGGAGCCTTGGCTGGGAAGAGGCACCTTACTGAGTTACCGCACAGTGGGGCGGAGATGCAGGGGCCTGTGCTCTACTGTGTCTTTCGGCAGCAGGGCCTGTGTCCTCCCCTCCCCTTCGCGCTTTGACCGGTTGCCGCAATAAGTCATGTGACTGGGAGCAGACCACGAATATGCTTGAACCTTATCAGGAATGGAGAATAAGCAGAATTGAAACTCTAAGATCATTGAGCAGTGATAACATTATCTTTAGAGATACTCCTTTATCTTTTTACCTTCAGACCTTTATGAAGAGCAAAAATAAAATCTACTCCCCTCCCACTCCCCTGTCATTTTGAATTCTAGAAATGGCTGAGCAGGAGCGCTTTCTGCTGCACCAGGAGACCCTGCCTGAGCAGCTGCTAGCGGAGAAGCAGCTCAGTCTCAGCGCAATGCCGGTCCTGACCGCTCCGCAACTCATCAATGTAGGTGCTTTCCGAATCCTCACACCATTTCTTACTCTCAAACACCCTCTGGGTTTCCTGGGCCGGGCAATGTAGTTTCCAAGAGCAGTCATCTTTCCTGCTCCTGGTAACTCCCTCTGGAATAAGCTGTTAGAAGCTGCTGGGGAGCAGGAAGCCAGTGAGCGGAAAGCAGCGGCCCTGATCCCTAGAGGAGCTCGTCCAGTTGGCCAGGAGGGGCTCCTTGTGTGCTGCACTCTCAGTGTGGGACCGATGTGCGCCCTGGGGTCCGCTGCAGGCCTTTCTGTCAGAAGGATGCTTTCAGGGCCTGGGCCTTGGCAGCCTGTAACTGCCATCCTCTCCCTTTTCCTCTGAAACAGAACCCACTCATTCCTAAGGGCATCGCTAGATTGCGGGCCACAGCCTAGAAAAGAGTTTGGTGGTGGTGCACACTTGTAGCTTCAACTCTACTTCTTACTCCTTTTAAGAAGACATTTCAAGTGCAGGAATGATGTCATAGGATTACCTTGAATTTGCTCTAGTTATACTAAAAAGAAAGAAGACAATTCAAAAACATGTATACTTTAGCTATCATTAGTAACGTTTCTTAAAATGGAGCGCACAACAGCCTCTCCTGCTACAGCATATTTAATTTAAAATCCAAGATGCTGCTGTTGGTGTAAGTCGCCTTTGTTTTATGTATCGGTAAGAAGGAGAAAGCAGTGCCATTTTACTCTGATACACCACATTCCAAGTTCAGAGATGTTAACATGGTGGAGAAAAAGGATGTTCGGAAACAGGAAAATAAAGTACTGTTTTTCAAGTGTTGTAAGAAAATGAAAAGTAAATAGCTTTTTTCCCTAGAATGGTTTGAATATTTGCTGTTAAAGGATTATATACAGTATTTTTTAATGAAATCTGTTATAAAAAGGTAGGAAAAATTCGGTGATATTTTTAATAAGGCAAGTATTTTTCTGATTATAAAATCACAGGAAATTTGCAAAATACCGATAACGAATGTATAGTCGGTTGTGATCTAACCAGCTCGGGATAACTTGGCGAGAGCACAGAGGTGACAGTGCGGGGGGGTTTCCTTATCTTTGAAGTAAACCTTAGCAGCTGCATGCTGTATCGTAGATCTCGGGTTAGAAACCGTGTGAAAGGGCAGCATGTCAGAGGCACTGCTCTGAAAGTGCGAGGACAGCAGTGAATTGCAAGGACTACGCTTGAAAGAAGGCCGAACTGTGTATACTACCTGGAACCTAATAATACAAATTTACCGACATTTTAAAAGTATGTATGTGTATATGTGGGGGTGTGTATATATACACACCAAGTTATTCCGATTAATTAGTGATTGAACGTATGCATGTTTTAAAAGATTATTGAGGTAGATGGGGCGTAATGTAGTTTGCAAATTGACACTCTTCTTTACTATAAAAGTACTGATAATTTGAAAGACAATGACTTCTTTTCTCCCTAAATTTCTCTAGTATCCCTTATGTCTTTACTTAAACTGGTCCTCATCCTTATTCTAACTTGCCGTAGCTATACATCTGTGAAGAAAACCGAAGAGCTAATGAATATGATTTTAAGAAAGCTTTGGACTTGCTGGAATATATTGATGAGGTAAGTAAATTCATTTGACATGACCACAGGCAGGTATCAGATTTATATAAGGTTTTCTGTAGAACTGAATACACAGCCCTGGCTGGCATGGCACAGTGGATTGAGTGCCGGCCAGAGAACCAAAAGGTTGCTGGTTCAGTTCCCAGTCAGGGCACATGCCTGGGTTGCTGGCCAGGTCCCCAGTTGGGGGCGTGCGAGGGGCAACTGATCACTGTATTTCTCATAGATGGGTGTTTCTCTCCCTCTCTTTCTCCCTCCCTTTCTCTCTCTAAAAAAACACAGTCCCCCCCCCCCAAAAAAAGAAAACACAAAACCGTGAATACATAAAATAAGAAAAACATACCTCTTTTAGCCGGTCGTGTAAAAGACTGCTTTCGCTCCCCCGACTCCTGGACTGTGTGCAGAAAGGCTGTCAGGAGAGTTCACTTCCTGGTACTTCTCACACGCTCCCACATGTCTTTGTTCTGTGCACAGATAAAAAAATGCTGCTTTTCAAAGTCCAGAGGTATTTTTTCTCTTTCATTTATTGAGTCATTGTTAGTTCCTCAATATGTGTTGCTTTATCAATTTATTCTTGGTAGTATTCACCCTAAGCTGTTCCTCAGCCTTCGTGGGAAAAGGACTCTAATGAAAACTCTGTGGGATAAGTAGTTGGTCTTGCAACTGAAAGTTGTTGGGCCAATTTTAAGAACAGCCATTCGGAACAACGTGGGTGGATCTTGAGACTATCATGCTAAGCAAAATAAGTCAGACAAAAAGTCAAGAACCATATGATTTCCCTCATATGTGGGATGTAAAACAGAAAGCAACATACGAACAAAGACAGACAGACAAACTCCCAGACACAGACAGCAGTGTGGTTTCCAGAGGGGAGGTGGTTCCCAAATCCATGACTACGGGAAGATTTGACTTTGGGTGGTGGGCTCACAGTGCAATGTACAGGTGATGTATCAGAATTGAAACCTACATAATCTTATTAACCAGTGTCATCCCCAATAAATTTAATTATAAAAAAGAAAAATACAAGTTTTTTAAAAAGAAAATAAATCAGTGTTTTGGCTTTTACATTCCCTTATATCTTAACCCTCTGAAGGTTTCTGATAAAATACAATTATCAAAGAATAATCAGAAACTAATTCACAAATTATTAATTACCTTACTCTTCTTTCTAGTGTTAATATTTTAAAGAAAGGGAATTTTTTAAAATTATGAATTAAGGCAGTAATTATGAAGAATTGGGAGTTGACATAACTCAAATGTAAACATGTATTCTTTTAAAGAGGCCTTACCGACGATGTTTTTTGTTTTGCTGTGAAGGAGGAAGATATAAATGTAAATGACCTGAAACTGGAAATCCTTTGCAAAGCTCTTCAGAGAGATAAGTAAGTTCTCATAGCATGAACCTGAGATACGGTTTTGGAAAAGTACTCTTTATTATGTCATACTTCAAAGAGTTTTGTAACCAGTTGCATAATAATATATACTAATATATAATGAAAGATTTAGTGGTTGAATTTAATCTTAAATTTTTCATTCAATAATTAAGGAATTTGCTTAAGGACTTAATTTCTTATTTTAAAATTTTGCCTGTCCGTTTGCATGGAAAAATACATGTTTTTATTTTCACAGAAGTATGGTCACTTCTACCAAACAAGACTTGAGGCTGCTTTTTTTTTTTTAAATGGAAGGTGATTACAATTTGAGGATCAAGCCCTCCTCTAGACTTCGCATTCATCTCCTTCCTGCGGAGGAGGCGCTTTATCCGCGGGAAGGGTGGTGTTAGATGGTGGCAGAGGAAGACTGAGAATGATCAGTCGTGGGCGTGGGTTGTTTCCGGGGAAGGAATTGTAAAGACAGTGCGACTTGGGGGCCGGAAGCCTTTCCTCTGCCCAGTTTTCCTTTCTCCTGAGGGGTTGAGAAAGTGCAGGCGAACTATTTTTACTGAAGCATTTCAAATCTGACCACTCCCAGATAGTTAAAATTGTTGTTAAATTTGGTTTTGGAGGTCACCCTCTGAAGCATCCAGCTCTGCCTACTTGAATCTCCTTCCTGATTGTAACTAGATATGTTGTCATTTGACTGGAATTCCTGGCTCTTGGTTTATCATGTGGAATAATATATCTATCCATCAATTGCTACAAAGCAGTGGTTCTGGTTGTTTGAATTTCCGTAGTAGAAAATTCAAATAGATAAAGCAAACTTACACACTGGACACTGGTTACCTAATTTTACTTTTATAAAAAACAGTACATTCTAATGTATTGTCACTATTGCCTGTGCCCTGAAAGATCGTACTTTGGGTCCTTACTAGGTTTATTACTTTTGTGTAGAAATTCGTTGGGAAAGATACCTCACTGCTTGGTTTTGACATCAAATACATGATGGTTATATTTGGTGAATAGCTGCCTAAGTGTAACATCGTATATCCAATATAACCACTAAGTATAGTGAGGCTTAAAGCTCCCTTGTTTAAGTAAGTTAAAACAGTATCACAAAGCTCAGGGTTTGCCAGGCCTGTGCCCCATCCAAGCAAAGCCGCAGTAGCAAACAGCCATCCTTTGTTTCAGATGTGTCCATGGTTTCATTTTTCCCTTATGCTGGTTTTGTTTCCTAGCTGGTCCAGTTCAGATGGTAAAGATGATCCGATTGAAGTGTCTAAAGACAGTATATTTGTGAAAATCTTACAGAAACTTTTAAAAGATGGTAAGTGGTTTGTGAATATTGGAAATTACCGTACTCCCCAGTTTTAGAGATTTTAGAATAACAGGGATTTGCCAAGGTGTCAAATGCCGGGGAGATTTAAGATTAAATAAACAGTATCATATTTAGAATTAGAGAGATTTGTTCGAAATTAAGGAAGGACTTTTTTCCTTCCTCTGTGACCGGGGCAGCCCGTCTCAGGTGGAGTCTCCATGCGCCTGGGTCCCACGGGCCCGCCCCGTGCTGGTGCTGACGGGCGAGGGAGCGGCTCACGGCTGGCCGCGGCGCTGGCGGTCTGGACGCTCGCAGCGGTGTCCTCTCGTTCCCAGTGCGCTCTCGGGAAGACCCAGAACTCGAAATGAGACGCACTTTTTAGGTATATCTCCTTCTAAACTGACCATGTTATAGTTAAATCACAATTTTTTTTATTTTTTATTTTTTGGTAAATCCATTCTGCACATTGATACTCTAAAACTCACTTTTGGAACAAAATAAAAAGGAACAAGAAGGGAGTACATTTTGCATTTGTTTCATGCCTCAAGCAGTGAGCAAAACTCCATTTACTGTTCAAGACCCAGGTGGATAAGGATGCTTTTACAGATAAAATGCTTATTCTCAGGGAAAGAGGGATTAGGGGATATTTTCACCCTTTTTCGTATTATTAAGAGCTTAACAGTTGGACATTGTTAGACCAGAGACGAAAGGTTTTAAAGTTTTATACATAGTAACAAGCGTGGCTCATATTTAGTACAGAATTAACTAGATCAAAATATACGATGCTAAATCCAGCCAGTGTGCAAATAGGCCAACTTAGCGTTTATCAGTTTTTTCAAAATAGGAACACACTTTAATATTAATTGGAGAAAATACACAATGAAAAAGCCATTGCAAATTCAGCAGTCCTTCTAATTGGATGTGTATTTTCTTTGTCCTGCTGACATTTCCACACATTTGAAAATTTTCTAGATATGTGTCTACAATACGCATTATCTAATCTGCGTAAAACGTGCCCAACCCAGTGCCTGGTGCATGGCAGCCACTCCATGAACATTGTTCTTTGAACACTGAAAGTTGTTTTGCAGATTCACAGCCCCAAGGCCCCTGTAGCAGATGCTATTCTACAGTCCTCATTTGAGAGTCACTGGCTTAAAACCACATGAAATGAAAGAGACCTCAGAGAAGCCCCATGGAACCAACAACACCAACCAATGTTTGAGGTTAAAGAGAAGCAAATTCAGTGTTTGCATTCCAGAAACTTCCACTTTAGAGCCTGCCTACCTAGATCTGCCAGTATACTTTTCAGATTTTAAGTCTTGTTTTGTAACCGATTAAATGGAAATGCAGTTATGCAGCGAGGTTACTTGGAAGTTGCTCAGAATTGACCTGGATTTTTATGTATGAAAAACCGATACTTGATTAGCTCACATTGACTAGATTTCTTGAGAGCTTTCATTTTCAAAGATGAGCAAATAACTCAAGGTTAATTAAGCCTCTTCATTGTCAAAAAATAAAAGTGAAATAATGAAGGAAGGGATATGACAAAAATATCTTTTGCTTGAAAATGTGTAAAATTCAGAAAGAACTAAGATATATTTATCTGTAAGACTTCTGTTCCCTTTATTTGGAATTTGAAGAAATGACCGACGTGGGTGTTTTCTTGGCGCTGGTGGCAAGGTCCCCTGTTGACCCTGATAGATGGTTAGAAAGCTTTCGGACCCGGATGCTGCTCATGAAGCTCGTTCTTGTGAAAGTTCCACAGAACTGAATCAAGAACAGGACATTATACTTTTACAAAAAAGTTACTAAATTTTGTAATTTTGCTAAGTTTTGTCCTTGTTTAGCAAAGGACAAAAACAAATAGAAACTATTATATAAATGTGTGTGTGTGTTTGTATAAAGGGGGTATATATTTATTATAACAAGCTAAGGACATTTGGAAACCTTTTTAATAACATGTCTTCCCTGTACTGTAGTAAATGTTTTTAGAAGACAGATTCTGAAGGTAGAGAGATACAGGTATCCGCATGTTGTATTTCACAGGCCTTGTCAGTCCGACAGTTACTGTAGCCTGTGGGATGTGTTCATCCTGCAGATGCGTTTAAATCATTCACATGGAGCCTTTTGGGTTGTTCTCACGTATTATTGAAAGTACGTTACACATACAGAAGAAAAGGCCCATACTGTCACATGGAGGTCAAAATTTTTTCAAATTAGTTACCAGCATTTAATAGTTGAGAAGAAGTCTTACAAAAAGTCTTGTTTTCTGACTGCTCTTAAAAATCAAAAGATCTGCCTTCGCCAGCCTGGAATACTTACCTGGCAGACATCAGCGGGAGCTGGTGAGTGCCGCCCCCTTTGGGTGGCGCTGGCTCTGAGCGCCTACACCCGGGTCACCTCCTCCTCGAGCTCCACCTGCCGGACCTGGGCCAGTACGCGTTTGACCCAGCTCTGAAGGAAGGAAGTGAACCACTGAATCCGAGGTCTGAACAGCAGGCCTGCACTGTACAAACACAAGTCAGATCACATGCTAATTTTTTTTAGAGAATTGATCTTTTTAAAAGTAATGTGGTGTTTTTACAAGTGTAATACTATATCATGGAGAAAAACGGCTTTATTGAAAGTGTCATTGGCAGTGTCTATAAATAACTTGGATTTAGCCTCATAACATTTATTAATCCATGTCTTCATTGTATATAGCAAGCACAAAACTGGTGCTGAGCACTTTGAGGGTATTAAAAAATACGATTTTGAGAACTTTATGGTAGTGTAACAAATTATAAAACATTGTCTTGCTAATTGAAAACTTCTTGTCCAGTTTTTGTATGAAATGAGAAAAATTGTATGGATTCTCTTGTGACCACCCAGATCTCACTTTGAGCAATTTGTTCAGTGAGGGCTCACGGGCCCCCAGCTCTGTGGCGGCCGTGAGGAGGCGGCCCTCCCACCTACGTGAATTCGCAGCGAGCTGTCATGAAAGTGTTTCTGCTAAATTACTTCCCAAATAGGACAATATGTGATTGTTTGAAGTACTTGTCTTCAAGTGATTTTTCGTTTAAGAAAAGAAAAAACTTCCACATTGGAGGAACGACTTAAACTGTGGGGGGAAGGAAGAGTTCAGGTCTTATTCAAGACTTTAAATAGAGTGGCTTTTTGACCACTAGGGGGAAAATCACTCCAGCAGCCTCTTCTGAGTGTGTCCTACAGTTAGACCTGCGGCTGTGTTCGGCAGGTGGGAGGAGTTTAAAACAGCGTTTCCCAACAGCAGGGTGGCATTACAGTTTAAATAGAAGCACAGGTGTTTTCATCGTCAATCATCCCAGTTCCTTTGAGAGTTTCATGACAGTAAAAAATGACTTTCTGTGTTTGCGTCTCTAGGCATTCAGCTCAGCGAGTACCTGCCCGAGGCGACGGACCTGCTACGAGCAGAACAGCTTGGAAGCTTAAAGTCCAACCCTTACTTCGAGTTTGTTTTGAAAGCAAATTATGAATATTACGTCCAGGGGCACGTGTGACTTTCTCTCAAGATGGTCATTGTGGCTAGAAATTCGTATACGCTGTTATAAGAATGTTAGGCCTTAAACACTTAGCAGTTGGTACAGTTTTATAACATGTTTTGCTGAGTTTTTTGTACTTTATTTGGAAGCTGCTACAAAACAGCCACGTGACTATAGTTTTGGTTTTTGTTACATGAAATTTTCTGTCCTCTTTTTCATCTGAAATTTATCAGCTGCTGTTCCCGTGCTTGGTGCCCACTCTCTGTCATCTCCCTGCTTCCCGAGTTCTGGAGCTGCCATCCTGGTCTCGCTACTTATATGCTCATGTGACTTGTTGGCCTCCGTTCCCGGAACACTAACAATGCCGAGACTGCACTGGATTGTTGCTGAGACCGCGTGACTCGGGACACTGCGCACTGAGGAGAGCCCGGGGTCTCCGGTGTGTTTGGCTGAGGGCCAGTGTGAGACACCTGGTAGGACAAAGGTTGGACCAAAATCGCTGACTTGCAAGTACAGTGTCATAGGATGAAATGACCAGAGTGGGCCTGACTCACGTGAGCAGGGAACTGAATGACTCCTTGGCAGTTTCATCTGTTAAATAAGAGTATTGATGAAAGGATTGTACTGAATAAAACATTTGTGTGGCTTTCTTTTTTTGTAATTTTAAAAAATTGGGTGGTTGTTTTTTTTTTAAGAGAAACAATCGGTTTGTTGTTCCACTTATTTATGCGTTCATTGGTTGCTTCCTATATATGCCCTGACCAGGAATCAAACCCACAACCTTGGCATATTGGGACGATGCTATAACCAAATGGACTACCCTGTCAGGGCCTGTGTGGCTTTCTTTATAATGTTGGTATTTGTTATAATCTTTTAATACAGGAATTCGGTGAGCTTCATGTGTTTTTTAAATGATTTGTGCTGGATTCCAGCTTTTCCGTCTGTCTAGCTGATATGAAGCATGTGTGATGCCAGAAACCATCACAGATTTTCTTAGTGTGGCAGCGACTGACCCAGAAAGTAGTGGTGCTCAAGCCTCTTTCTCTCGACCAAGGCTGTCCCTCAGTTTCTCTCCGGCTTTAAATAAAGACCCGAGATGGGCAGGGAGTGGCTGGCATATTCACTGTTCTGCCCGGTTGCCCGGGCACTGAAGGACTTGCTCTGAAAACTGAAAGGTCAGAAGTCAGATGTGATGACGGGAGTGCAGTTCCTGGTGCCACATTGTACAGCCATCGTGCCCTCGCCCTTGAACGTTGTCACAAGAACTGCTGAATGGAGCCGGTTACGTTAGTAATCCCAGGAAGGGCGACAGCAGCCTGCTCCTTCTCCGAGGCTTGTGTGTCAGGACAGGCCAGGGACAAAGTGATGGATGCTTAGCGAAGTTGGGGAAGGGGACCAGTCAGACGGCAGGTGAGACACGGCAGCCATAGGGAGGTCGGGCCTGAGATTCTGAATAACCATTCTAACTTAGGGCTTGTCTGACAGCATGCCTTTATCAAAGGGTTATTGATTTTTGTATAAACTAACTAACATGAAAATTACAAAGGCAAGCATGTTTTCTAAGGAAAGAGAAACTTGACTGACAAGGGAAAGGTCTTTTTGTCCGTTCCTGTCTCGAGTGCACACACCCGCGGCTGGGACTAAGGCAGGACGCCTGCGTTTCTGATGGAGTGGAGCAGGCTTTTCGAGCAGCGACAGCCAGGGCGTAGGTGGAACTTCAGAGACTTGCCCAAGTCCGCGGTGCAGTGAAAGGCTGCTGATACCCTCAGTTGCAGGGGTGTTTTTAAAGGAAGCTGTAAAAACTGGGTGGTTCCTTTTTTTGCTTTGGGGTCTGGATCCTATTTTCCACTGTCCTGGGCCCAATGGGAGTCCGGTATGTGGCTCCGTCCCCTTTGGGACAGGTCATCTCCAGTCACTCCACCAGAAGGAAAGCCACCACAGTGACATTGGACTTGCTCCTCGCTCTGTTCTAACCCGACATACTTTTACACTTTGAGGCTGGTAACTACAGGTATATAGAGACATATTTAAATAGTTTAGCCCTACCTTAGTCCTGGACATTTTATTGGGGAAATGCGTGAAGGGAAAATAGCTGTGCATATTCTGATGTAAATGTGCTAATTAAATAGTGAAGTGTATTTTTAGGAAATCTCGTGTAATTCTAACAAAAAAAAAATAGTGTAGAAAATGTTAAACCTATTTTTTCAAGTATATGGAAGACGATAAACCCCTGTGATTCCACCAGCAAAAAATCATTGGCCATTTTGAAATCTTTCTTAGAATATTTTTGACTGTGCATGCTGTTGTGTTCTGTGACCTGCTGCTTCTGATGTGAGATGTGGCGAGCATTTCTGTGTGTCCATCTGGCGCGGTCAGTCCTCACTTGCTGCTGATAGGCTCTTGGACCAGCAGCGGAACAACATATAATGAAACTAATTTCACCATGAAAATAAGAGTTAAGTTCCTGCTGCATTTCAATGTTACAGCGAAATGTGGGACAAAACAGTGTTATTTGAGGACCTGCTGCAACCTGATTTTTTGTTATCATTTCTCCTAAGGAGCCTACCACTCTGCCCTTCGCCCCCCGTGAGTGTTTAATGCTGCAGGTACACTGTGTCTTTATGTACCATGGCCCCTCAAGGCCACGAGACATTGTACTAAGGTTTTTTTTCACTCCCCCCGCCAAGAGCCGATTCCCCCCTTTCAAGAAGGCATGTTTTTGGTATTCAAGACGCAATTTTTAATGGTTGCATGACAGCTACTGCATGGCTGTACCCGTACTGAACAGTTCCCTGCCTCCCTCTCTCTCTGTCTTAAAACACTTGGGTTAATGGTTCGGGTTTTGTTTTGTTTTACTATTTTACATAATACTACAATAAATCTTTGTGTGCTCCAAGTACATTTAAAATTAGATTCACTCTTCCTGTTGTCTGCGATGATGTTGATGTGTGTTTAGTGAACAGATCTAATACTTTTTAATGTGCTTTGCTAACCTCTCAGCTCCTCCAAACACTTACAAGAAAGATGTACCATTTATTGTTTATGCTTCAGGCATTTGCCTGGTTTTACTCTTCAAATGAGTCTTAGAGAGTAGGTGGTGTCTTGAGTTGAGAATGCTGAGTCTTTCTGGAAGCAGCCTGTCCAAGGTCACAGAGCCAGTCAGAGGGTGGTGCACCCAGATACGCTTTACTCCACAGTGCAAGCTTTTGACTAGTTTTTATACCTGGTATAATAAGAATGTGGGAGTGGGGTGGGGAGGAGGAGAGAGGACAGCTCCAAAGGAGTGGTCAGGCCCTTAGAGATGGCCCGGGCAGAGCAGGGCCCAGAGTGAGAAGTCCAGCAGCAGAAAACTGAAGCCCTCTCGACTGACCGTCAGGCTTGACACTTTAGCTGTGTGGCTGGTGAGGATTAGTATGCTGTTTTGTCATCCTCCTGCTCCAGCATCCAGGAAGGTGCCAGCCAGCCTGTTCTGGCTGAGACGGTAGATCGGAGTCGCAGAGGAGCCCTGACTTCATTCCAGGGTTCCTTCTGCCCTTCATTGAGAAAGACCCCCAGATGGCCTCAGGTCTCCGGAGCTGTACCAAGAGTTGGGGAAGAGCAAAGGGAAGGAGAAAGCAGTCCTCACCCCGCCCTGACCACTCATGACCAAGCCTTCCTTGCTGCTGTGGCAGACCTGGGACACGTCTAACTCACTGAGCCTTGGTTTCCTTATTCCAAAACCAGTGCGAATAGGGACTATATTTACCTTGGGATAGTTCAGAAGATTAACAAGCCCAACATGAAAACAAAGTGTTTCACAAATTCACGTTTAAGTTGGTAGGCAACGTGATAGGAGGCTGAGACTAAGCAAGACTGGGATGTGCAGGCGTGAGGAGTGGAGGCGCCGGGCCAGAGGGGAGCTGTGAGCACACTGGCCGACTTCTGCAGAAGGACCTGGTCAGTTCCCGAGAGTGGAGGCTGCAAACTTAGATGCAGGAGCTGCCAGGCAAACCCTCCACCCTGGCTGACCTTTCTTAGTGTGAGTTCTGGAAAGGATATTGCAGGTGGTACCCACTTACCCGGTGAGAGCACAGGGCTGGTGTCCCCCCCAAGGTGTACATGTGTGGGGACAGCTCCCCACCTGCTCCTGAGGCTGATGAGAATTCAACAAGGCCAGAATGGGGCTGAGCAGCCCTGCAGTGACCGGGAGGGACCGTTGAAGCCATCCGAGGGCGGGGTGGAGAGCAGATGTGTGGTCCCGTGTTCTCCTGGCTCACTGTCGCTGGACTCACAGACCTCCTGTAGCTGTGATTTACTCACAGCCTTTAACGTGTGTTTGAATTTCATAGACTGAGCTTAGAAAAGCTTGCTGCAGGGGGGATGAAAGTTGCCCTCAGCTGGAGTTTTGGAAATTATTAACCCCATTCCCCTTAAAAATGTCAACAAATGATTAGGTACTTACTGAATTCTGGCACATTTCTTCCTATGGTAAAGGGCAAAATTGGGGTTAATCCCCTTCTTTTCCTAAAGTTGCCACTGCGCACAGACGCAGCAGGACACAGGTCTTAAAAATGAAGTGTGGTTTTGTCAGTTCTTTCCTTCTCCAAAATTGAGAAGGCTAAATACAAAACCAGGGTAGCTGCTAACTGATGACTCACTGCCATAGGGCCTATCCTAATCCAACTCCTTATCCTTCTATTGGCTTTGATCATTGGTGCCCTGATGTGGGCTACAGAGGGTTCCACGTGCTTTTATAGTTCCCAGGGGCGTCCACACCTGTCCCGTTGCTGACTCCTACTACCAAGTGGGAATTGCAGCTATTCTGGGAACACTGGGGCACATCAGAAAAATGAATGATTCCATTCTGACGTGCACCTTGTCCCTTAAAGTGTGCCATTGACTCCATCACAGAAAATCGTTTCTCCTCAGGCCTTCCAAAGCAAGGTTGGAACTCCTCTTGTCCTGGGGTGGGCCGGGGGCTCGACTATGTGAGGCAGGCACCAGCTGGATGACCTCCTGTGACCCACACTCCACCTCCCCACCGGTAGATCCAAATCCTTGAGAATTTGAAAGGCAAATCCCATACATCAGTGGTATATATAAACAGAAGTGCTTCAGCGGGCTCCTGTAGGTGGTGACTCTGACCTGGCCCGGGAAAGAGCCGGGCCCTGGCGAGCATCATCCTCTAAATATAAAGATGAGTCCGTTCAGCCTTCGCAGAAGGAAAAACTGCCGCCTGTCTTGCAGTGCAGTGTGTTTGTCCTCTGTATTGCTCCTCTAGTGACAGCATTCACCTCCAGGTTCTGGGTTGTGACCCTGCCCTTAGGGCTGGGCTCACGGCAACCTGGGGAAGCTCAGCCTGCGAGGAAGGGAACATCCCACAAGACTCACTTTCCTTGTGAACCCCTGAGAGCACTGAGCGTGCTGCGCGTCACCCAGGCGGGCGGCTCTGGGTGCCCTGGCTTTGTGACCGGGGCTGCCAGACAGAGCCACTGCCTGGGCCTGTCCCCGGGAGCCCCGCGCCGCTCCCCGCCCTCGCCCTCCATGCCGGCTGCCAGCTGTCTGCCCCGGGACAGCTGCGCGCCCTCCCGCCGGCGGCGGCCCGCTCAGCGGTGGGGGTAGGGGCGACTTGGACCAGCCCTCCGGCTTCGGGGAACTCAGGGGTGAAGGCGGAGAAATGCAGTTCCCTAGGGGGAGGGGTCGCCTTCCTTCACAGTCTGGGACGGCGAGCCCGACCGCTTCTCCCATCCTCTCAGGCCGTTTGGACACGGCTCCCTCTCCCCGCAGTCGCACGTAAGGGTTTGGGGGCTGAGTAAAGAACCCGAAGACGGGATGAAATGTGGGAGCCACCGTACAGAGCGCCCACCGCGCGCGGAATGGGCGGGGGTGGGGAGGCGTTTCGGACAGGTGCGCCCCGGGAGCGCAGGCGCACAGGCACAGCCAGCGGCTAAACCAGTGACCCTCGCTCCACCCCATCCCCTCCGGCGGGCAACTGGGCCGGTCGGGAGGGGCGGACCGGCAGGGGAGACACTCCATATACGGCCCGGCCCGTGTTACCTGGGCCCGGGCCAGCCCTCTCCTTCTTTGGTCAGTATAGGGGACCCGGGCGGGGGCCCAGGCCGCTAAACGGCCGGAGGAGGGGTCTCTAGTGCCCAACACCCAAATATGGCTCGAAAAGGGGAGCGACATTCCTGCGGGGTGGCGCGGGGGGGAGCGCCCGCGGGCTATATAAAACCTGAGCGAGGGTACAATCGGCCACCGCAGCGGACACCGCCCAGTGAAGCCTCGCTTCCCTTACGCGGCGACCAGGGCCCAAGCCGGAGAGCAGCAGGTGTAGTCAGCCACCCAGGTAGGACAGGAGTAGGGAGGGGACAGAGGGACAGGGCCCCACCGACTCACTTGATCAGCCTCAAGTCTGTGCCCAGCACCTTGGTCCCCAGAGCCACAGCTCTTTAAAGAGGAGACACCAGACAGTCAGCCTTTGGGAACTTCTGAATCCATTCCCCTTTCGGGCTACTCCACATGGCATTTAGTAAGTGCCCAGGCACATAAAAGGTTTCCTTTTAGTCATCCCAAAAGCAATTTACTCCCAACCGACCGCCAGAGCCAAGGGACAGTAAGGTCCCTTACTGCCTGGGCTTGCTATCAGGGGAGAAGGTGCCTGGGTTGCGGATCTGGAATGTCCTGGGGCTCGGGAAAAAGCCGCTCCTCCTTGGATGGTGCAGTCCAGGCCCTTCCCACAGGATCCTCAGCCAGGTGTGGCGGGCTTTACCCTCCTCCCTAGGTGAGGACCCCGCAGCCGGAGAGTGTGGGTGCTAGCACCTGGCTCCTGGAGCAGGCAGTCTGCGCAAAGGCACAGTGGTCTCTGGGGACACTGTACCCCTAGGTTCCCCAGGGTAGAGAAATTCTCAGTTTGGTCTCCACGACTCCACGACAGAGCAGCCGTGAACCCCGGAGGGAAGCTAGAGACCGATGCTTCCAGGGGCCCCTGGCCTGAGGCCTGCGACCGGGGGCTGGGGTGTCCGTTGGTCCCCCAGGCGGACGGAGGGCCCTCCAGCGGGACCTCTTGAACTGACGGCCGTGCGTCTCCGCGGCCTTTCTGTCCTTGCAGAAAGCAAACACCATGTGCGACGAAGACGAGACCACCGCCCTCGTGTGCGACAATGGCTCCGGCCTGGTGAAAGCCGGTTTCGCCGGCGACGATGCCCCGAGGGCCGTGTTCCCATCCATCGTGGGCCGCCCTCGCCACCAGGTCAGGCTGTGCCTCCGCAGACCGGCCGGGCGGGATCCCCATCGTGGCCCAGCGCGTGCTGCCCTGAGCCGAGGTGAACGGTGTTCTGTGTCTCCACTCCGCAGGGCGTCATGGTGGGTATGGGGCAGAAAGACTCCTACGTGGGCGACGAGGCTCAGAGCAAGAGAGGTATCCTGACGCTGAAATACCCCATCGAGCACGGCATCATCACCAACTGGGACGACATGGAGAAGATCTGGCACCACACCTTCTACAACGAGCTCCGCGTGGCCCCTGAGGAGCACCCCACCCTGCTCACCGAGGCCCCCCTCAACCCCAAGGCCAACCGTGAGAAGATGACCCAGATCATGTTTGAGACCTTCAACGTGCCCGCCATGTACGTGGCCATCCAGGCCGTGCTGTCCCTCTACGCCTCCGGCCGTACCACCGGTGAGTGCCCGTGGGGCCCCGCAGCCCGGCCCGCGGCTGAGCCCCTCCCCGCCCCGCAGCGCGCGCCCGCCCGCAGCCCGAGCGTCCGGGCCGCCGTCCGTCTGGCTGGCCTCGCTCCTTCCTACCCGAGGGCCGTCTCGCTGCTCCCGCGCCGGGTAGACAGGCCGCTCACTCCCCGCCGGGTCCCACGCAGGCATCGTGCTGGACTCCGGCGACGGCGTCACCCACAACGTGCCCATCTATGAGGGCTACGCCCTGCCGCACGCCATCATGCGCCTGGACCTGGCGGGCCGTGACCTCACCGACTACCTGATGAAGATCCTCACCGAGCGTGGCTACTCCTTTGTGACCACAGGTAGGCCGCGACCAGGCACCCCGGGCCGGCGGGCGGGGCGGCGCGCGGCCCCGGGGCCCCGCGCTGAAGGCTCCTCCCCGGTCCCTGTCCACCGCAGCTGAGCGCGAGATCGTGCGCGACATCAAGGAGAAGCTGTGCTACGTGGCCCTGGACTTCGAGAACGAGATGGCGACGGCCGCCTCCTCCTCCTCCCTGGAGAAGAGCTACGAGCTGCCCGACGGGCAGGTCATCACCATCGGCAACGAGCGCTTCCGCTGCCCGGAGACGCTCTTCCAGCCCTCCTTCATTGGTGAGCCCCGCCGGTCCCCGCCCGTCCCCCGGTCCCCGCGTGTCCCACCGCGCCCCTCCCGGCTGACGCCCCCCGCTGCGGCCCCCAGGCATGGAGTCGGCGGGCATCCACGAGACCACCTACAACAGCATCATGAAGTGTGACATCGACATCAGGAAGGACCTGTACGCCAACAACGTCATGTCGGGGGGCACCACCATGTACCCCGGGATCGCCGACCGCATGCAGAAGGAGATCACGGCGCTGGCCCCCAGCACCATGAAGATCAAGGTGGGCGGCCGTGCGCGCCCCTGCCCGCGAGCGGGCCCCGGGCCGCCAGCCGCACCCCAGCTGACGCCGTGTCTTTGCAGATCATCGCCCCGCCTGAGCGCAAGTACTCGGTGTGGATCGGCGGCTCCATCCTGGCCTCGCTGTCCACCTTCCAGCAGATGTGGATCACCAAGCAGGAGTACGACGAGGCCGGCCCGTCCATCGTCCACCGAAAATGCTTCTAGACCCCGCGTCCCCACAGCGCGCCAGTTCCCCTCAGGACGACAAATCTCGCGTGGCGGGCGGCCAACCTCGAGCCTCGCGCAGCGCCTTCCGCTGCTGCCGCCGCGACCCGACACAGTGTTCCTAAGTGTACATACATTAACTTATTTACCTCATTTTCTTATTTTTAAAACCAAGCCCTGTGGAAGGAAAAGGAAAACTTGAAGCATTAAACTCAGCCATCCTCTTGTGCTGCGTAAAATCGTTCGTTGTGTTTATTCCCCGGGCTGGGAAACGGCGGGGGGCAGGGGGCCAAGAGGGATCCCCCTCTTCTTGCGTCGCCTTCCACAGTACTGAGTGGCGCCCCTTACAAGACCTCGGAGTGGTCACGGCTTCCACCCACTCCCAACCCGGGCAGGCGCGTGGGGCCCGACTGGCCCGGGGGAGCGCCAGGGGTCCTTCCCCTCCAGCCGCGCGCCTCCCGGGCGCTGACCGCGGTGCTGAGCCCGGGAGCCGCCGCCGCCGTGCGCTCTGCTCCGCCCACCGCGGGCGTCTCCGAGCTGAATCGGTGTCGCTGGAATCTCGAGAGATCAGGCCGAAAGGGTTGCGTCTTGCATTTAACAAGCCCGTTTTCATTTGGGAGTGAAGACAATCTCTTCCCTTACCCAATGGGAAAGCTCTGGATCCGTGCCAGGTGACGGCGGCGGAACGAAGAGCCTCCCAGCGCCGGGTCCGGGAAGAGCGGCGCCCGGAGGTGGCAGGTGGCGAGGAAGGGCCGCCGGGGAGCTTCCGAAAGGACGGCGGGTGCTGGGCGGGCGACCCTGGGGGCGGCCCCGCGAGGCAAGGTCTGCAAGAAGAGTAAACAAAGGGGAGCGACAGCCCCCGCCCGCACGTTTTAAAGGCACAAAGTATATTCACAGAGTTCGAGTTTCCGTGGGAGAGCCCGATACCTTTTTTTTTTTTTAAGTAGCTTAACGTTTCCCAGTCAAGATTCCCAAGAGCAGCGGTCCTTAAATAAAAGAGATTGTGACTCAAAGAAGGTGCGAAACTCCTTCAGAAAGGAGTTTATAAGAACAATCCAGCTATGTTATGTATCACGTGGCACATGTCTATTTCCTTCTTTTAAGACCTACTGAAAAGCTTCTGAAATCTGTGAGGCCTCCAAGGTGGGAATTCTGCCAAATCCACATATCAAGAGAGCCAATCGCTCAGTAGAATTTAGGATTTTTTAAAGATTTTATTTATTTGTTTTTAGAGGGGAAGAGAGGGAGAGAAACATTGATGTGAGAGAGAAACATCAGTCAGTTGCCTCTGGCACATGCCCTGACCAGAGACAGAACCACAACCAAGGCATGTGCTCTGACTGGGAATCGAACCTGTGACCTTACATTTTGTGGGAGGACACCCCACCAACTGAGCCACACCAGTCATGACAGAGTTCAAGATTTTAACAAAATAGCAAGAACGATATATGACACTAATAAAATGTGGGATGTTTGTTTCTTTTTAGAGGAGCATCAGAAAAGAGCATTTTTATAGCCGGCATATTTCCAGCAAATACCATGTCTACTGAAAACTGTGTATTGCTGCTTTGTCTAGGGAAGATAATGGTTAAAAAATGGGCCAAATTCTAGTCTTTCAGAGGAATCTGTTTTTTGCTGCTGATAATAAACACGCATGTGCATATTTGAGCAAACACAACATGCATGTACGCTACCCAAATAATTCGTGCATCCAGCAGCCTGGAAAATGCCAGAATTATAGGAGTTAGCTAAGTTTCATGTTAAGCATTTTTACCCAAACTCCACATCACTGAATTAGGGTCTAAGTGAAGTACATTAGGAGGTAATCACCCAGTTCTCCCATGATCATAATCTTTGAAGGATTCACAATATTTGAGAACCAACACAAGTTTTCAATATAACCTGGCAGCATTTCCCTGATACCACCTGGAACATTACTCTTTTATGGAAAACATACAAACATTATGAATTGTGTGGTTTTGCCGGAAATATGCTGGCTATACAATGCTCTTTTCTGAAGCCCCTCTAAAAAGAAACAAGTATCCCACATTTTATTACTGTTGGATATCTTTCTTGCTCTCTTATTGTAGATGTTTATTAAATTGTATTACATATATTACGCCTTGGAGTGGTGCACTAAAAATTTGTTTTAAAAATATGTGTCTAGAACATACACATGTATTTGTGCTGGGTGAGGGGAAAATCACTGTTTCCAGCCACTTGGTATGTTTGCAGTTGTGGGAATGATGGTTTGATGTGAAGATGGAATAACATTTATTCCACCCAGTGCCTGTGTGGCTTGGCGCTCAATGGAATAATGTTATGGCTGATTCCCCGCGGAAAAGCCACCTCATAGAATCAGATTTGGAGCTATGAGAGAATGGCAAACAACACAAAATTCCCTGCACTGACTGCTGTGGTGTGCCTCCTTGGACTTGACAGTGGAGTTCATCAGGGATCTGACTGCTCTTTCTCACAAAAGCTCATTCAACAGCTACCGTTTTTACCCACCAAATCTATATGACTAGTGTCCAGTTAAAAGAAAGAAGAAAGACAGGAGGAAATGGGAAGAGGGAATGTGTCCGGATTAAAAGGGGGACTTGGGGCTCAGTGGAGAATGGAAGGATCCAGGAGCGAGAAATTAAAGCAGTTCATTGGCAGGGTTTCAAGTCAGGAAAATGGGGAGCCAGAGCCCCAAATTTGGTATCTCTGATGGTTTTCATCAAGACTTTTTAAAGGCAAAGTTTGGTGGCAGAGGTTAGTAGGGGTTAAGTGTCATGGGAGAAGCTGATTAGTTAGTTCTTGGGCAAGCCTCAGAGGGTTTCCTTACTCTGGCTAATTCCGTTCCTGACGTCATCTTGTCTGCTGTCCTCCTCACTAGGGCTGGGCGATCAAACTGGGTTGAGGAACCAAGATCATACAAAATATCTGAAAACTGCATCTGTGATGTTACATTTAAATCAAAAGGCAGAAAGTAACCATCTGATGACCATTGTTTTGTTTAAGCTATCATTATTTTGTGTTCAAATAGCTACCTTTTTCTATTACTTCAAGCAAAGTGTACTTTTATTATTTTTTAAAATTTATTTTATTTATTTTCAAGATTTTATTTATTTATTTTTATACAGAAGAGAAGGGAGGGAGAAAGAGAGGGAGAGAACATCAATGTGTGGTTGCCTGTTGTGTGCCCCCAACTGGGGACCTGGCCCACAACCCAGGCATGTGCCCTGACTGGGAATTGAACTGGTGATGCTTTGGTTTGCAGACCAGCACTCAACCAATCCACTGAGCCACACCAGCTGGGGCTATTACTATTTTTTAAGTCCTCACCCAAAAACATGTTTTATTGATTTTAGAGAGAGAAGGAGTGGGGGAGAGAGAGAGAGAAACAAGAAGTAGCTTCTCCCTGTATGAGCCCCGACCAGGAATAGAACCCACAAACTAGGTATATGCCCTGATCGGAATTGAACCTGAAGCCCTTTGGTGCGCGGGACGATGCTTCAACCAACTGAACCATATTACTAGGGCTCAAGCAAAGTGTACTTTTAAACATTTTTTCCCCCTGGAACTTACATTACAAGTAGACTTCAGGACATGACTAATATATTCCTCAATCTTTCACTTTAAGCTACGTGATGACAAGAGCCACTGAACCCTGTAGTGAAAGCCCGTAGCTGTGCCTCCACCCTCTTTGGTCTGATACCTAAACAGGTTTCCTGTGAACTTTGGTTTCAACCTCAGAGCTCCTCTCAGCTGCATCTGTCCCCAGCCTGATACCTCGGGTCCAGCAGAACTCACAAGGGGTTAATAACATATTTGATTGCCCACCTATTATGTGCAGGGGGTACAGAGAAGGCTGGATATGGTCCTGTCCTGAGCTGTTTGCTGTCGCTCTCCCTGCCATCACCGGGCATCTATGTTTTGGTTCTGACGGCCACGAAGCCTGTAGGAGCTGCTGGCCATGAGGCAGGTGCGGCCCACCCTGGACCGTGGACTTTCAGATGCTGGAGGCATCGTGGCTGTCCGCAGCCTGTTCAGCCACTTGCTGCTGTGAGGCGGGCTTCCCTCTGGCCGGCACTGTTTCCTCACAAGGCTGGATAGGGTCCAGATATTGATTGTCATAGGAAAACACATCCCTCATTGTGTTCAAGAAGGCCTGCCCTGCGCGTGGCCTTGGGGACACAGAGTGGCACCACGTCTCACTCCAAGTGCCCCAGCCCTGAGGGCTGGACATGGACTTGGGCTCAGGCCACGCACTGGCACTGCCCATGTGGGCACTTGTGTGGCCAGCCTACCTGCCTGCCTCCCTCCCTTTCCTTTTGTCTCATTTCTGTTACTTTCATTTCCTTTCTGTCCTGTCCTGTCCTTTGGAAGCCATCCTCTTTAGCTCTGTGGCTATGTCCTCATCCTTTTGGGGCGTCACCACAAGCTGGCCATCCGTGCCTCAACTGTGGCTCCCAGCAGGAAGCCAAAAATATCTGGCTTTGATGGCAGGCTAGTTAAGCAGGCAGCACAGTGGGACGCACAGGTCTCCAGGCCCAGCTGTGTCCTCCTCATCCATGGCCAGAGTCACTCCCCCCTGCAGGCCACGGGCTGCAGCCTCCAATGGTGGTGGTATTGGGGTATTGGGGGAGCTGGAGGTTAGCTGGATGTGAACAAAGAGCATTGGTGGGGGTGGGGGTGGGTGAGGAAGGAAGGCTCGCCAAGGGTGGAAGCTGAAGGGCCCCGTATCAGGAAGCTGGGCTAATGGGCCCTGAGTCCTCTGATTGACCTTGACCTGCCTCCCCTCCATCAGTTTCTTAATGGCTTTTCCTGATATTGAACAGTTTCTGGGGTGACTCTGAAAGGTGCAAAGGTGCAAAGAATCTGAAAGGTGCAAAGAATCAGGATCATCTTTTGCAGGATAATCACTGGCGTTTCCTTAACCTCATTGCTGTGTGGAGAGCTTCTGGTCACTGGGGCTGGCCTCAGGAGTTGGGGATCCCCTATCGATCCAGAGTCAAGGGCAGCTGTCATGCCCTTGTGCCCTGAGCCAGCCGCATCTTCTCTAATTGTCTTTATGGCACCTGCATTAGGTTCCCAGGGCTGCTGTAATGAGTCACCTTAGACTGGGTAGCCTAAAACAACAGGAATTTATTTTTTAATACTTGCGAAGGTAAGAGGTGCAAAATCAAGGTGGTGGCAGGGTTGGTTTCTTTTGAGGATTCTCTCCTTGGCCAGCTTCTCTGCATGTCCTCGCTTCTACTCCCTCTCTCCATGTCTGAGTCCAAATTTCTTTTTTATAGAACACCAGTCATACTGGATTAGAGCCCACACAAAAGACTTCATTTTAACTTAATTGCTTTTTTAAAAACTCTATCTCCAAATAAAGTCACATGCTGAGGTACTGGGGGTTAAGGACTTCAACATATGAATTTGGGGAGGGGACACAGTTCAGCCCATAGCAGGGGTGACAGTTTGACCCACTGTAGTATCCAAGATGCCACCATGAACAGTTCATCTCCTGTGATAATATTGTGGCTTACGCTATAGGAAGCACTTTCACACCCATTAACCCATTTATCTTATGAGGTAGCCAGGGTAAGAGTTATCACTCCACTTACTATATTGATGAAAGTGAGGCTTCAAGGTTGAGTGACTTGCCTAAGTTTATAAATTAGTAAAAGTGGCAGAACAAAGACTTGACTTTGTAACTCTTGACTCTGTTCTTTTATTTTCAATCTTGACAGTTTCCTCATATTTCATATGTATTTCTTGTAAACAGCACATGGCTGAAGAGCTTTCCCAGCTTGACAATTTTATTTTTTGATTGAAAACACCTCACTTTGTCTCACATCATCACAAGAAGAAGGGTTAGTACGATACAATAAGATTTTTTGAGAAAGAGAGAGATTAGTCTTATATAACTTTTATTAAAGCATATTGTTATACTTGTTCTATTTTATTATTATTATTGTTATTAATCGCTTATGTGCCTACCCTATATATTAAATTTTACCAGAGGCACGCATGTATAGGAAAAAACAGTACCTATATATAGGGCTCTGTACCATCTAAGTCTTCAGGCATCCACTAGGGGTGTCGGAACAGACACCCCACAGATAAGGGGGAACTGCTCTACCCGTAATATAGGCAAAACTGCTCTGGTATAGATACAAATCAGGACAATGGTTGTGTGTGGGAAGTGGGGCTGGAGACTGAGAAGTGACATGAAGGAACTTTTTGGGGTGATGGAACTATTCTATACCTTGATAAAAGACTGTGTTATACAGATCAAACTCATTCACTGTACAATTAAGTGAAATGTACAATTATGTACACTTTAATCAAAAGAAAAAGTTACAAGCAAAAAAATATAATGTCAGAGATACCGATATCTTCTACAGTAAAACAGTTAGGAAGGGTGGCCTGCCTGGTGTGGCTCAGGCCAGCTGGGTCCCCCCTACACCCTGTCAGGGCACATGTCTGGGCTGTGAGCCCACGCAAGAGGCAGCTGACTGAGGTTTCTCTCACACATCCATGTTTCTCTTCTTCTCTTTCTCCCTCCCTTCCCCTCTCTCTAAGAATAAATAAATAAAATCTTTTTTAAAAATTGGGGGGGGGTATTTTTCCTTTTAGGTTTATCTGAATTGCATTGTGGGAAATTTCCTTTAATTGGTCTTCCGGTTTACTAATTCCTCCTTCATCTTAATCTGTTGTTAAACCCTCTCATTTGGTTGTAAATGCATGGTATTGAATTTTCCCCTTTTATACATTTTTAGAAAGTCCGTTTCATTCATTTTCAGAATCAACGAAGTCATGTTTCCACACTTTTCTGTTCTCTGTGGATGTTTGTGAGCTTGCCTCTTATGCTTCAGAAGAGCAGGCACAGTGTTGTAATGACAGGAACCCAATAACCCCAGTGACTGGGGTCCTGGAGTTGGTTTCTGCCGTCTGCTGCTGTGGCTCTCAGTCGCACCACCTGGCATCCACATGCGCCCGACAGGGTCATGTTTACTGTCCTTGAAGAATGACAAAGTGTCGGACATTTCGAATGCAGGTGACTCTTTTCAGAAAGGCTCTGTATTTGCTTCTGCCAGGCGTCTCCCGGGGCACTGTGGGCCTGAGACAATGTCAAAGGACATTCACAGCCTGAGGTCTCTTTGTCCCCCTGGGTGCTGTGAATTTGAGCTGCACTGGGTCTGCAAAGCTCCCCAGGGTGGTAGGACACCCTGGCAGACAGAGGTGCCTTGAGCCCTTGCAGCCTGAGGCTGATGCTCTACATGTCACCAGGGATCAGCTGGACCATGAAAAACTTTTAAGGATGAAGGGCAAAAGGGACAAAATAAGTAGGTTAAAGTGATAAATCACCAGGACAGCTTCTGTGGGTGGGATGATAGGTGGCTTGTTTCTGCCTTTTTTATACTTTAATATTTCTTGTAAACTTTTCTCCCCAAGAGATATGTTTTATGTTAATATTAAAAATGTTAAAGTGAGCAATGAGAAATACACAGAAAAGAAAAAGCCCCACTGTCCCAGCAGCCATGAGCAGTGCTTGAGTGGTGGGACATGATCGGGCAGATCCTTCATCTGTGAGCCTGCTGGTGACCAGAGGCTGGGCTCCTGGGACAGGTGGGTTGGGGATGGCCGCAGCACACGTGACCACAACGTGGCACTGGCTGAATGGAGCTGACCTGTCTCTTTTCATCTGTGCTGGGAGCTCCAGAGGAGTCCTGTGTGAACTCGGCAGACAGCGGGGGTAGAGTCTCCAGGATCCCAGGGACTGTGTTCTAGTCCCGGTTCTGCTGATGCTGTCGGGTTTCCGTCTCTGACACAGAGGGGAAGACGCGCTAGCTGCCGGTCTCTCGTTCCTCAGGCAGCCTGTGGTTCGTCTGCCCTGCTCATGGGAGATGAAGACAGGCTGTTCTGAAGCCGCTCAGGATGCAGGGTGTGGGATCTGCTAGGAGAAGGTGAGGCTCGAGGGCTGTTGAGTCCACACCCAAGTTCTCTGCAAGGTTCTGCAAACGGTCCACTTGACACTCTGCCCTTCCCAGGCCAGACCGCTCAAAATTCTCTTTCTGACCCTCCATCCTGCCCGATCATCAACACATACTTCTTGAATACCTCTTCTAACACAGGCACTGAGAGGAGCTCTGTGGAATACCTGGACTGTTAGTGAACTTCTCCCATAAATGCTTAGAAAGAACACCTAGTCTGTGTCACACCTCTCTCTGGAAGGTTCTCTGGAATCTGGGTTGTCCCCTGATTTTGTGTCAGGCCCCTGGTGCTCAGAGCAGGCAGGCAGAGAGCAGGGCCAGGGGGTAGAGCCAGGGCCCAGGCTCAGATCATCAGGGACACCGGGGTGGAGCCTGCTGGGCCAGCCTGTGTCCCTGGGGAGGAGCTACTATTTCCTCCCACATCACCAGGTCGGAAACTTGAAAGCTGGGGTCATCAACACCTCTGAAATTATAGGGAGCGTCTGCCTGTCACATGGAGGAGTACACCAGTCTGGGCTGAGAGGGGGTGAGGCCCACCTGCACTTGGCCCCCCCTCAGCAAGGACTTTGTCTGAGCCTCACTGGCCAGACACCAGGCCCAGCCCCACACTGGGTGGCAATATTTTTTCCAAAGGGCATGGGGGTGCTGCCAGAAAAGCAGATTTGTTCCAGTCCCAGGAGAGCACAGCCAAGGACTTGTCCTCCTCCCTCCCCCATCTCCCTGGTTACCCAGGGACGCAGCTGGGGGAGTCCAGACACCCAATATCTAGTCTTGATTATGCTTTAGCTCATTTTCACTCCACTATTGCCCTGCTTATTGGCACACATGCCCGCCCTCAGCTGATCCACTGACTTCTTCCACAAACACTGACCGAGCACAGGCTCAGTGCCAGGCCCTGCGCCGGTGATAAAATGGTGAGCCCGAAAAGTCAGGAGCTGTGCCCTGGGGCTCACAGAACCATGGAGCAGGTAGCTGTTGACCAAGTAACACCACAGGCAGTGTGAGTCTCCGAGTAAGGCTGTGAATCTGAGGCCCAGCTCCAGACTATGTAGAATGAGCCAAGGGGGGCGGAGGGGGGCGTGCCCGAGCAGGTGCAGGGTACCTGGAGGGTCAGTAGGAGTTAGCAAGTAACAAGGAGGGGGTGGGGGCAGCCTGAGCAGACCCTTCATTGCAGAGTATATATGTTTTGTTTATTCCAAAGCAATGGGGTAGGGGGAGAGAGAGAGAGAGACTGCCATCATGGAAGCAGGAGGGAGGACTCCATGGCAGCTCATGGGTCTCTGACTGCCCTGCAGGTACTCACCGAAAGGTGAGGCACTGGGGGCCTGTGAGCATGGCTGGTGTGGTGGGGGTGGGGGGGGAGAGCAGACCTGGGCCCTGAGGTGGGGGTGCAGCCAG